>AYEL01061395.1:0-52991 GCA_000484575.1 Olivierus martensii | reverse complement strand
TATATATATATATATATAAAACAATATAAATATATATTGTTTGCATATACATATACATCAGTGCAGGTCATGTTTTACCTGTATTGATGTTTGATGTGTATATAAATGCATTGCTTTGGAAAATGCTTGTAATTCACATTCTTGTGATTCATGACAAAATTAACATTGACTTAAATATAAATTAATGTGTTTCTGAGTACCAAAAATATCACCATTTTTCATTGAAATATCTTGACATATTATCTAATTACATAAACAACAGCAAAATTTCATCAATAATAAGCATTAATTTTCATAAAAAAAGCAATTTTCTTAAAATCCATAATAAATATGTCAAGCACATCATAGAAATGAGCACATTGCATAGTAATCTGAAGGATACAGTTTCAATTCTAAATCCTATACTTCCATATTTCTTGTGAAGATCTGTTGGCAACCCAATAACTGTTTGAGCATTCCATGATAGGATCTAGAATAGCCCCATCTTTAATAATATCTGATTGGAAATCAGCATAAAAATTAGTAAGAAAAAATGTCCTTAATGACTTGACAGCTGCTGTTTTTAGTAATTTCAATAAAATATTCTTTACATGAAAATAATAGTCATAATAATTCATTAAGAACATTATCAAAAAACCATTGATATGATATGTTATTTTCTCTTCTTTTATGCTGTTTTCATCCTATTGTTGGCTGGATGTTTGCTAGGTATAACACTTATTGTTCAAAAAATCACTATCTTGGAGGATCCAGGCTCAAATCTAGATCCTTCAAGTTAGATTTTCAGTAGAGAATTGGCCCAGTCATCGAATCGCATCCTTCAATCTTCTGGTTGACCCCATTTTGAGTGTTTTTTTTAATTAACAAAAATATCATTACTTTTCACTTGGATAGAATACTAAGTGGAGGCAACAAGCCCTTCTGCAGGCTGCCTATACTGTGGAGTGGTCAGTCTGATTATGTAGGATGGAGATCAGTGGGCCAAATCCAGACCCCATGAATAAATTTTTCAAGAGGTGGGACCTGAAAATTAAACCTGAATTTGCTATCATGGAAAACTAAATTATTCCCATGCAGCTGATTCACCTGACCCTGTTATGGGTATTGGCCATCCTGTGATCTGCAATAAGATAGTTTAACAAAACTAATTCAGCCATCCTACTGCTTACCTATTTCCCTGAAAATCAATAATACATAGCGATACCAGTCATGCATCACTCAAATTCATAGTAGGGGTGGAGCATCTGTTGAAGGATTTAGTTTAATAAGTTGAGACCTTTTCTGAAAAATATGAATCTCAGATTTAGAATTGAATCTGAAATTTCAGGTTTTAAGGTAATGCTATATCACACAGCCATCTGGTTGACATTGAGAAATAAATTAGATTGTAAAAGACTAATAGCTGAATTGGGATTGCTTGTATAAATTTTGAAGATTGAGATCTGGATTTACTCTTGTTCTATGAGAAAAACAAACTATTTTTACATGATTGACTGTTTTATATTGAATTTGAGCATATAGCTACCTTGCTAGGATGCAGTGGGATAAAATTTAAGCTACAATGGCTAGCATTTTATAATGTTTTTTAATCTGTCTGTTGTTTTGCTTAAATTATTGTGGTTACTTTTTGATTTTAGAAAAATTTTCAGTTTTAATTTAAAAAAATCAAAAGGATTTGTTTCATAGAACAGAAATGAATCATGTACTATATTTCATAAATTTGCAATTATTGAAAAAGTGGATATTGGCAGTTACTTTGTATTGTAACAATAAAAAATGAAGAATTCCATATTTAAAAATTTTTAAATATTTTATAACTAATCATTTTTTATTCAAAATGTAATAAATTAATATTTGTTAAATGCAGATTAAATGAAATTTTATAAATATTTCATGCATTTTAAAATATTGGATTGTTTATTATTATTTATAAAAAAAACAAATTTGTGATACTAGAGGGCAATACTTGCATTAAACTAACATACAACATTGCCACATGTACAGGTAGCCTAATGTAAAAATTGTGCAGGAAATATAATGAATACAGTTTTAACTCTTGAGTGCCAGCAATGTTTTGAAATTAAACTTAATTTATATGCAAACAAATAAAATTAAAACTGTGAAATCTCATTTAAATTTTGTCAAAATCTTTTGAAATTTCAGTATTTATAGCATTTTTTGGTCTCTTTCTTATTATATAAACTTATTTTTCTGGAATTTTATTTTTTCATAACTTTTTGTTATATATATGAGATTGATGAAAACAATTTTTTTTATATGAAATTTTAGCCATCCAATGAAATAGTTGATACTTTTAGATAAGGATAAGTCCTCTGAATAAAATGAGCTGTGAATGAAGAAATTCAATTGAAATCTTCAGAAATTATTTAAAAAAACCACAAATTGCATAACTTTTATAGAAAAGGCTTAAATTGAATTTTAGTACAAATTATATTTGTCTATAAAATTGGGATCTCTTACATATGAGTCTTATAAACCTGTATATCAATATAAATTTTCCTAAGATGACAAATCGATGTGAAATCAACTTCAATTTAATATCTGTAATTGATTTCTTTTTATATTTAAATGTATTGTACAGATACTCCTCTAGTTAGTTAAGAACATAAAATTTCATTTTCAAATTTCTTAAATTTCAAAAACTCTTCAATAATTTTAAACAATATTATAGTATAATGCTCTAGCAATCAATATACAGGTATTCCTTGACTTATGACAATTCGCACTTACAACGGCTAAAATTTATTACTAAAAATTCTCTAATTCAACTTTACTGCTTGCATATACATACATATATCACATTGCTTTTGTATATGCTTTTTGCTCACCATTAATCATAAAGCAAAGCCTTATTACTGTATCTCATCATAACTCTCATGTCCAGTAAGAGAAATAATAGTACTGATGAAAATTCCAGTGTAAAAAAGAAGGCAAGGAAAGCTTTTATTTAATCGTTTTCAGTTAAATAGAAAACTAATTTATGAAAATATTAAAACAGAAATCAAATAAATCGAGAATTAAAAAAGTTCTCGACTTAAGTCAGAATTGACTTATGATGGAAACATTGGAACGGAACCCTGTTGTAAATCAAGGACTACCTGTAATGTAAAATTACGCAGTTAGTTAACATATAGCAATATTTCAAGTTTGTGATAATTACACCAAAAAAAATGCTTTCTTTACTTTAAATTCAGTATTTCATTTCTCACTTCTCTCAACCTCTATCATGCTGTATATTTGAAAATGCAGAAAAATCTAAAATCTGAAATAATCTTGATCTCAAGCATTTCAGATTAGAAATTCTCAACCTCTACACTGAAATTTTAATATTTTTTGTTCTTTGAATATTATTATGAAATTGCTTTTAAATCTAATTCAAATCACTTGTAGTTTTACAATAAAAGTTTAAAAATTGAATCAAAAATATGAGCCATTAATATCTAATAATATTCTGTATGTTTAGAATTTCTCTTTCGTTTTCAACAAATGAGAAACAAGTATTTATTGAATAGTTTTGTTAGTGCAGATGAGCTACAGCAGTGCTTCTCAAACTATGGGTCATGACCCAAATGGGATCGCTAAAAGTCATGAATGATAAAAGTTTGAGAAGCACTGAGCTACAGTAAAGTTTCATTTTTTCAGTTTGGATTGTTTTTGGTTTAAGATGGAGAATATTTGAGCATGGGATAAGGAAAATCAATTCATTATCAATGAAGAAAGATTATTTATAATGTTCATAAATATTTTAAAAATGAGACTTTGTATAGCAAAATGCTTCATATACTAAAAAGTTGATAATATTTATATCTACAGTATGTTTATAACTCATAAAATAAAAAAATTAATGAAAATTATTTAATAAAATTAAATTATTTTAAATCAATATTAAATGAAATAAAGATTTGAGAAAAAATAAATCAAAGAGTTATCAGATTTTTTTTTAAAAGCTATTTTTATAATATTATAGACATTTAAAAAGTATAGTCTGATCAGAATAGAATGATTACTGCTTAAAAGCATAAAAATATCCTGTAACTATAGAAGTTGTATTATAAGAATTAAATGAAGAATAATGGACTTTTGATTCCCTTTTTAGTCTCTACAATTGTAGAAATATTTGTTATATTTCTGGATAACTTTTCTTCTAAACAGTTTCCATGATAACTCTGAATTCTATTGTGCATACTAATTGACTGGCCTGTTTGACTTTCTGTTAAAACAGTAAGAACTGAATCATATTCCATCTTTATTATTATTGGTGTAAAGATTGACATATAACAATTTTTCTAGGGAAAAATCTTAATACAGAGACTATAAATGTTAAACCAAATGAAACCTTATATTTTTTCCTGTTCTAATTGAACACACTAATTTTGTAAAGTAAGACATTTTGTTGTAAAATGTTATTAACACTTATTATATACAATGAAACATTGTCCAAAATATCAATTAAAAATATTTATTTTGCTTAAAATAGGAAAGGGAGGGAAAAATAGACGAAGAGGAAAGAATGAAAATGAAACTGAGAAAAGAGAATTAGTATTTAAAGAGGATGGACAAGGTAAATAACATAAAACTTTCTTTTCATTTCTTAATAAAGATAAACTGAAAATATTAGTTTAATTCCTTTTGAGGCAGAAAATATTATTTTTAATCATGTTTTTTTCTATGAAAATTTTTAAAAATGAGTAATCATTTTTTATGAATATTTTAATAAAGTATTTATTGTGTTAATAAATTCTCACATTACTATAGAGAATATGTAATTCGGGTCAGATGTAATGTGTCACTTCTCATTTCAAAAAAGTTTTTTTAAAGAAAAGAATTTTAAGGGAGAGTAACAGCTTAAGAAGCGAGAATATAAACAATAAACATCATACCATCTTGTCTGGAGACTTTTGTTCTCTGCAACGTAAAATATCTAATGATAAACAAGGGGTATAGCAACTGAAAGATTTCATTATTTATGGGTGTTATAAGGGATTTAAAAAGGAGACAACATGAGTGAAAGTCAAGGGTAAAAAAAATTTTGTGTTTTCTTGAGGAAAAAAGTAAAAAATTCACATCATTTTGCCTGGGACTCCAGTCTGAGGGTGCAAAAACAGAGAAGAGACAATAGTTTCAGTGCAGAAAATCATTTTCTCCACTGCTGAACACTTTGTTTTTGCCAGAGACTAAAATACGCTGGAATACAGGTAAAACAGAAGAGATGTCTGTTCCAACAAAGTTGATTTTTTTCTGCCATTGAACAAAGAACTATCCACTTTGATTGTGAGAACAAGAATTTGTCAATTTGAACTCTCACTATTAACTATAAACTATGAACTTGAATTCATCTGCCAGAAGGAAAAAGTATTTATCCTCCCACAAGGACTATTGTTGAGTTCCTATTTTATCTATGTCAGAAATCTCTTTCAATTAAAGGAAATTATTGGTTATTAAGCTATGGTTTCTGATGTCACTAAGTCTCATTTCCCATCCTTATCTGCAAAGGCTCTAGACTGCGTCTCAAAGCTGAAATCCTATATAAGTTCATCTAATGGTCTCTCATTACATGAATTTAAATCAATTAATATTTACTTATTTTAAATACAGTTATGTTTATCATTTGAAAAAAGATATAAAAAAGTTATGGATATTCCTATTATAGGATTTCTACTATAATGTGTGAAATTTAAAAAAACAATACATAGTAGTAATGTGTGTTATAAAGATCATATTTTTATATAATAGACTAGAATAAGTTTCATAAAAGCTATAAATTGTCAATATGTATTCCATTTTTTTTTTAAACTTATTGTTATCGGTAATTATTACAGATAGGAATCCCAATTTATGGTATTTCATGTTATACTGTATTTACATCATTGCTTGAGACCAAATTTTTATAAAATTGACCAAATTAATTTACACGTTCCATTCCATTGATTTTATATTATCGATAAATTTATATCTAAGCTGAGAATAATTTGCATCTCACATACAAATTGTCTTTCCTCCAAGTATTACTTAATTCTATTTATTGATCTAGGACCAGGATTTGATCCTGGTCTCTTGGTGAAAAACCATACCACTTCTATCAATTTGCAGTAAATAAGAAGTCAACTGTGTGGAATTGTGCTGCATTTCACCTTGGAAAATTTGGGTTCAATTCTAGGTGCCATACCACCCTGATTTTTTTCAAAAAAGGTTAGTTCAGCTCGTTGGACTCATTATTCACCTCATAGCCAATCTACTGTGAGTAGAGGCAGCCTGTGGTAAATTCTAGAATATATCTGCTGTTTAATTATTTGCAGAAAAAAGTAATATAAAACAATAAAGGAAGGAAAATCTCACTACAAATATTGACAACATATGATAGCCATTGAAATGCTTTGCTCTTTAGTATCCATAGGATGAAAGTAGTATATTTAATACTGCTAGGTATATTTTAATTTAAATTAATTGGTTAATTTAATTATTTATTAATTTAGCTAATAAATATTTTACATAAAGTATAGATAGTCCTAGATTTATGGTTTCTTTACTTATGACCACTTGTACTTACAACAGTGATATGGATACTAAAGAACAAAGCATTTCAATGATGTAATCAATAAATTCTGAGATTGGTGATACAGTTCAATTACAGACAGGAATGGGTTTGAGTCCTTGACTGAATGATTTGATATATGGAAAGCATCTTTTTGCTTTGTGTCTGGTTCTTGTAATTTTGTCTTTTCTATGTTTATTATGATATGTGTAGTGTCATAGTAAACATTATTAGTGAGAAATCCATAATATTATATAATAACTATAATAAAGACTTTTATATCCTACCTAAGTATCATTTAAAGGTAGTGTAATTTTGGACATTAATAAATCCATAAATGTTGGACATTTGACTTATGATTGTTCTGACTTATGACAGCAGGATTTGAAACTAATCACCATTGTAAATCAAAGACTGTCTTTACTTTTCTTATTATGAATGATATAAAATCAATATTTATGTATGACATCATACAAAAATGTAATAAGTTACCATACTTATCATCATGAGCCACCCAAAAATGCTATTTTTAGCAACATAGCTCATAAAAAATAATCATGTATCTAGTAACATAGTGACACATTGTTATAGAGGCATAATTACTATGCAAAAACAGCACATGGCAACAATATCACTTAAGATGCTTTGATGCATAATTTATTTTTAGGAAGATGATAAAAAGTTCAGCCCAATAGCATCAAGATTATAATCTGTTCATCTTTGAGAGCAGCAGATATATGCGAAATTCTGTTATAGATGAGCCTAGCTAAAAAGCCTAAAAAGTGATAATGAAAACTAATAAAAATTATTGATCAACATAATTATTTTATATAAATCAAAATAAGGTACAAATATTAAATAATATATAAAACAAGATAAAAAAAATAAGCTCATTTTAAATCTGAAATTTAATATTTGCTTAGGAATAATATTATTATTGATTAAAATACATGTGTAGGTCTAATGGTAAAGAGTTCTGATTCACCTAACTGTTATCTGTGTATGCCACTGAATAAGAAATATTAATGAGTTGCAAACAAAGGCATTCATCTGTGTCCTATAATGTATCTTCCTATAACAACTTTTTTCATCTGTTTCTGCAATAAATTTATTTCAATGCTGGCCAAATGCTTCAGCTTTGGCTGGCATTGGAAATCAACTTACTTGTTTACTTATAAAATTCATTTGTTTACTTACAAGAAAATTTGAAGTTTTTCGATTGAGCTTATTCAAGCCAGCAACTGCAATTAGAATCCTCAATTTAATTTCATATTTTATTTATCTGATGTACTGATTATATTCATTAGTTATTTTGATAAATTACCAAAATTTGATATAAATAAATTTTGGATTTCAGTGAAGTTAGCAAAACTGAGATATACAAGGTGCCATTTATGTATTTAAGTGTTTCTGAAAAATTTTATCATACTACATTAATTTTTTTCCAGATTTCCCTCTATGAGCATTTTCAAATATATAAAACTACGTAGATAAATTATGTGCTTTATCCAGTGCTATTTTATATCTTAAAAGAGAATTACCTGTATTTAATAACAAAATAATATTTAAAATAAACATAAAACTTTACACACACATTCATTAATAAACTGTGCGAAAATCATTCATTTTATTGAAATTATAAATAATTTATTCAGATGCCACTTTGTTGTGATAGAGGATGATGATATTAAGAAAATAAAAGTGAAAAATCTCCCCTTTTTAATCACACAGTGGTTTATCAGTGTAATACTAACTATAATAGGAATATATAAGATGAGTGGATCTTTAATTATTTCTTAAAAATTATGCTTTTGTCAAATGATCTTCATTTATATAGTTCTTTTAGAAAATTACTTAGACAAAATAGGAAGATCTTAAACTTTTTCTAAGTTCTTCTGTTGTAATATCTAACTATAATTCTATGCTAAAATTACACAATTCTAATGATAAGTTTGCTTTGATTTATTTAATGAACTGAAAAAAATGAATTAATTGAGAAAAGGGTAAATGATGCTTACATTGACAACTGATAGTTGTGATATTAAGAAAATTTTAAATGTTATAATTTAGCATTATGAAATTCTAAAATATGTATAGCCTGTGTAAATACCAACAATATTCCAAAATAACAATACAGGTATAGTCCAGTTTCTGCAAATAATTGGATACAGGATTTTTTTATATAACCTGAATTTTGTGTAAGTTAAAATAAGATTGACAGTGCAGCAACCCCTACTACAGCATTTCACCAAAGACCACATAATTAGTTGAGCATTCTCTACAAAGTGGCCAGCCCTTTCACCTGATCTCAGTCCATGTGACTTTTGGCTGTGGGGATATTTAGAAAAAACTTGGTTTATCAACAACACCCAAACAATTTAGCAACTTTGAAAGACCAGATAATGCTTCACATTAGACAAATCTGTGGACATTTGCTGTTTTCCACAGTGGAAAATGCAGTTTCTAGAAAATGTGCAAGGGCAACATATTGAACCATATTTGTAATTGAATCAGATTAAAAACTGTTATTAACTGTGACCTTTTGTTTTCTTTATTACATCATCTTAATTCTGCATATAGTGATTTTTCCCTGATGGTGCATTTTGGAACTATTTACTTTCTTTATTAAAATCAAATTCTCATAGTCTGGAAAGTATGTATACCAAATTTGACTGAGTTTGGCCCAACAGATTCTTTGCTATCAGGCTCTAAACACCTCCTCTTTAATTATGGCCTGTATACAGTATATAAAAGTTTAAACTTGGAAGAGTAACACTATTTGAGTAGTCTGAGTTACAATGACAATGTGATATTGATATGCTAGCTAGACAATAATAATGGATTACAATAGTCACACCTTTGAAAAGTGAATAGTCTCATTGGATCATAATGGCCATGTGATTATTACATTTGAAATTAATGATGGTTGTCTGTAATTTGCTATTATATTCTATATTACCTTATTTAAAATATTATTGTTAAATTAAACTTTAAGCTTAATGAATAGACTGATTCCATGTGGTTCTATGTTGTATAAAATATTTTTACTTTAAATTATAAATAATCTTGTTATTTTACACTATGCTCTAAATTTTTATTATTTTTCAATCATATGAATACATAATTTATAGTATTATGTAGTAAAGAACATACACTTAGAATAAAAAATGTAGACATTTTTATTAACTTAATTTTTATTTTTTATATTATTTCAATGTTTACAATAATTTATGTAACATATTTATATTCATTATTAGTATTCTTATATGATTTTTGAACAATTTCATAATATTTGATTCAATTTTTCGAAAATATTCTATACTTTGCAATGTGCTGAAGATGTACCAAAAACATTACACACATAATAAATTGTGAAATATTTTTTATCTGCCTGAAAGATACTTATTTAAACAATGACTTAGTATTTTAACTAAATTCAATTTATAAATAATAGCAAAAATTGTCTTTATTATAGTAACATTAGCAAAATAAAAATTCAAATGAAAAAAATTTGAATTATTGAAATTATATAGTATTTTATTCTGTGAATTACTTCATGAAAAAAAAATGAAACATAAAAAATAAATTATGAATTTTTTTGAATTTTCATTTTATTATATTCTCAAGATGACATGAAAATTGAATTTAATATAAATACAATACAATTTAATTTAGTTCTTCATTTGAATAAATAAATGAACTGCATTGATTATATTAATTAATTTAATTTATAAAATACTATTAAAATTTAATAAAAGATTTTATGAAAAATATTTATATGTATATATGTATATTTTTTTGGAAAGAATATGCCCAAGTGGTAAAAATGCTTGGAAATGGTAGATTAGAAGCAATGTGTTTTGATGGAACAAAGCGATTATGCCATATCAGAGGGAAATTGAGAAAAAAGGTAAATTCTGTTTTATTTATAAAATAGTAATTTTATGTAAGTTCCCCCCCTCTCTTCGTGCTGCTTTAGAATGTTATAAACTGTTTGCCTACTTATTTGTAATATATTCGCTAAGTCTTTCACAGGAACCGCATCCTATTAGCTTTGATAACTTTGCTGCCTTCAGCACTTATCATTATATGCATTTATCTTCGTCGATATTATTATGAAGCTCAATCGTGGATGACCTGGTGATTTTTTAGGTGATACGCTAGATCAATCGTGGATGACCTGGTGATTTTTTAGGTGATACGCTCCCCCATAAGAAGATCAATTGTGGATGACCTGGTGATTTTTTAGGTGATACACTCCCCCCTCTCTTCGTGCTGCTTTAGAATGTCGTAAACTGCTTGTCTACTTATTTGTAATATATTCGTTATGTCTTTCACAGGCATCCCGTTGTTCCTATGATGAATGATTAGCAACCTAGAACTCTTCGACGTAGTAGTTGGCATTTTGAAATTATTCGCACTCAACTTTAACAATCTTGCTGATGTCTTTAAATACGGTATTAAATGACACTTCGGTATGCAACGCATCTTATTTCTTAATAATTCAGTTATTACCAGTAAAGTTATGATCCTAATTTATTTCATTAATATTTTTTTCGTTATTTAATGTATTAATAAAAGTTAAAAGCAGATTATAGTCAACGAATCTTTTTTTGCATGTAAATGCTTAAATATGCAATATTCCTTCCACTTTACGTTATTTAATGTATTAATAAAAGTTAAGTGCAAAGTATAGTAAACGAAATCGTGTTAAAAGTTAAGAGCAAAGTATAGTAAACGAAATCGTTTTATTTTGCATGGAAACGCTTAAATATTCCAATATTCCTTCCACTACCCCATTGCTTAATCAACTGATGGAATAGTTTAACCGACACTGTAGCCTACAACGATCAACAACTGAAGTAATGACTCAATCAGTTTTTGCGTACTGTAAGAAAGCCGAACCTTTTCGGCTGATGTCAAAACCTTTCTGTCATACACTGTACAAAAAACACAAAAACGACAGCAACTATCACTCTCGTCCAACATTAGCAAGCAATAGTGGTTCCACGATATTTAAGCGATCAGTTCGCGAAGTAAACTACCGGTCCATCTCATCCGTTGGTCCATATCTCCCGGACTTATCCTATATATAAATATATACAGTATTTATCCTCCAAAAATGACTTGCACCATTTCTCTCTCAATAAAAGATCCATGGTTGATTAAATCGTGTAGTTGTCATCACTGGATCCAGTGGCGTAGCTGACGGTCAGCAGGGAGCAGGGAGCCCAACTCACCCTGCAGAAGGTGCAGGGAGTCCAACTCACCCTGAAGAAAAAAACCTCTAAAACCCAAAGAATCAATTCCCAATAACCTCCATTTTAACGCAGAAGAGTTAAACCTATTTAACGCTGGGCGTCATCATTCGTTAACTGGAACTCTAAAACTTAGCGCTAATTTACAATTTATGTATTGTTTTCACATACATTCTTTATGTTTCCGGATACAACAATTATTTGATTAAAGCGCTACAGTACGTCTAATGCAGTGCTCTCAAAAGTGGCAAACTACCACAATCTAAGCTGCTATGCTATACATTTATAAAATCTTACACATAGAACAAGTAATCATTTGTTAGAATGTAATTATGTGTTTAATGACGCAAGCGTGATTAGCAGGTTTAGCTATGTTATCCATGGAATGCGACAGAGCTAAAAAACTTAATGTCAATCTACTCATAGAAGAATTTGCAAATAAAAATGCCAAACATTCGGTTGGTTGGTTAGATTAAGCAGCCGTATCCTCATCTCGCGGCGGCCACTTATAGAACCCATCACAGGCTGGCCAACATCCATGATGTGGTCAACCAGATGGTTTAAGTATGGGTTTAACGGGCCGAACCTGAACCCCTCCTGTAAAACTGGAGGTGTGGGAACCAGATTTGAACCCGGATCCTCCAGGATGGTAAGCCACAGCATTATCACGCGGCCATCTGGCCGACACAATCGTACGGAACGATTTCGTAATAGCATATAAACTTAAATATCTTCTGATGTATTTAATTATTGCTTAATTTGTCCAAATAAAAGTATTTCCATTTAAATCAATGTAGATCTGTTTAAAACAATTTGTATATATGTTACAGGACAACTCAAATTCAGGAAATACTATAATTTCCTAGTCAAAACGAGAACGTCCTAAGCTGTTAAGCGATTATGCTTTGAAATTGAATCGATATCGTCGTGACTCAGGTCGAAACCACTCTAAACAGATCAACATTGATCATTTTAAGGAATAGAGTGAGTCAATACCTACATGTATTCAACCATCCGGTTGACCCCATCATGGGTGCTGGCCAGCCTGTGATGGGCCGGTTGACCCCATCATGGGTACTGGGTAGCCTGTGATGGGAGCTATAAATGGCCGCCGCCAGATAAAGAATATCCTATGAGGATATGGCGGCGTAATAAAACTAACCTAACCTAACCTAACCTACATGTATCAGAGTAGTTATCTACGTTTATACGAACGTACCCTATATTTTATATTCTCATTAAGAATATATGTCTAATTTTCTTTACTGATGTTGTTAATTGGATTAACTTTAAACTTTAACTTTATATTAAAATGAAATTACACTTCCTGATCTGCATTATACATGAATTCTTATTTTTTTCCAACAGATTATGCCATTTTCTATTCTGTAAGAATAATAGGTGACGGTGCGAAACAACTCACAGGCTATCCACCTCTGCAGAGGGATCAGCAGGATTTTAGAGGACGAGGATTGACGAGCCAAGCCTGAAATTTTATTCAAAACATTTTTTGTAACTTAAAAATGCGAGATATTTTTGGCATTGTTTACGTAGAGTGTCAGCACATATTATTATGCCCCACAACATTGTATTTTTATGCAGAACAAGAAAGTTATTTAAGAAAATGAATGATTTTTGAGGAAATTATTGATCTTTATGTTATCTTAAGTTTTATATATCTCTTTTATGTATTATTTTATGATCGGTTGCAGATAATTTTCAGTTTGGAAAAAACAAACACAACCATTTAAATATTTTGAATGCACTACTCTGTAGAAAGGATTCAAAATGATAGTACAAACAGAGACGTCATGTTAAAGAAAACAAGAGAAAACTGAAAGAGCGATCTTGATTTGGCTCTTTGTTAATGAAGGAAAAGTTTTGGATTTTTTAATATATTTTTTAGCAAGAAGTCATCTCTATCCAGCCTCTACAGTCGGTTTCATAAAGTTTTGTACCTAAGCGGAAGGTGTTCGGCTTCCTTCCAATACTTCAAAGCAATGAGATTCATCAGTTCAGGCAGATCATTCGAACTCGCCCTATTGCTGTAAAACATTATTATACGCTAGGTAATGGTTATAGCATAGCTTAGAGAGGTGCTGTTAACATCTTTACAGATTCCAGATAATGAAGGATGCATGCGGGATGCGTCCTATTAGTTTGATAACTTTGCTGCCTTCAGCACTTATCATTATATGCATTTATCGTCGTCGACATTATTATGATGCTCAATCGCGGATGACCTGGTGATGACTTATGTCTTTCACCAGCATCCCGTTAATCCCATGATGAATGATTAGCAACCTAGAAATCTTAGATAGTAGTTACATTTTGAAATATTCGCACTCAACTTCAACAATCTTGCTGATGTCATTAAATACGGATTTGAATGACACTTCGGTATGCAACGCATCTTATTATTAATAATTCAGTTATTTCCAGTAAAGCTATGATCCTAATTTATTTCATTAATACTTTTTACGTTATTTAATGTATTAATAAAAGTTAAAAGCAAATTATAGTAAATTAAATAGTTTTTTTCCATGTAAACGCTTAAATATGCAATATTACTTCCACTGCCCGTTGCTAATCAACCGATGGAATAGTTTAACCGACACTGTAGCCTACACGATCAACAACTGAAGTAATGACTCAATCAGTTTTTGCATATTGTACGAAAGCCGAAGCTTTTCGGCTGATGTCAAAACCTTCTGTCATACACTGTACAAAAACACAAAAATGACAGCAACTATCACTCTCGTCCAACATTAGCAAGCAATAGTGGTTCCACGATATTTAAGCGATCAGTTCGCGAAGTAAACTACCGGTCCATCTCATCCGTTGGTCCATATCTCCCGGACTTATCCTATATATAAATATATACAGTATTTATCCTCCAAAAATGACTTGCACCATTTCTCTCTCAATAAAAGATCCATGGTTGATTAAATCGTGTAGTTGTCATCACTGGATCCAGTGGCGTAGCTGACGGTCAGCAGGGAGCAGGGAGCCCAACTCACCCTGCAGAAGGTGCAGGGAGTCCAACTCACCCTGAAGAAAAAAAACCTCTAAAATCCAAAGAATCAATTCCCAATAACCTCGATTTTAACGCAGAAGAGTTAAACCTATTTAACGATGGGCGTCATCATTCGTTAACTGGAACTCTAAAACTTAGCGCTAATTTACAATTTACGTATTGTTTTCACATTCATTTTTTTATGTTTCCGGATACAACAATTATTTGATTAAAGCGCTACAGTACGTCTAATGCAGTGCTCTCAAAAGTGGCAAACTACCACAATCTAAGCTGTATACATCTATAAAATCTTACACATAGAACAAGTAATCATTTGTTAGAATGTAATTATGTGTTTAATGACACAAGCGCGATTAGGAGGTATAGCTATGTTATCCATGGAATGCGACAGAGCTAAAAAACTTAATGTCAATCTACTCATACAAGAATTTGCAAATAAAAATGCCAAACATTCGGTTGGTAGGTTAGATTAAGCAGCCGTATCCTCATCTGGCGTTGGCCACTTATAGAACCCATCACAGGCTGGCCAACATCCATGATGTGGTCAAGCAGATGGTTAAAGGTTGGGTTTAACGGGCCGAACCTGAACCCCTCCTATAAAACTGGAGATGTGGGACCCAGATTTGAACATGGATCCTCCAGAATGGTAAGCCACATCATTATCACGCGGCCATCTGGCCGACACAATCGTACGGAACGATTTCGTAAGTGCATGTAAACTTAAATATCTTCTGATGTATTTAATTATTGTTTAATTTGTCCAAATAAAAGTATTTCCATTTAAATCAATGTAGATCTGTTTAAAAGTTTTACAATTTGTATATATGTTGCAGGACAAACCCAAATTCAGGAAATACTATAATTTCCTATACTATAATTTCCTAGTCAAAACGAGAACGTCCTAAGCTGTTAAGCGATTATGCTTTGAAATTGAATCGTTATCGTCGTGACTCAGGTTGAAACCACGCTAAACAGAGCAACATTGATCATGTTAAAAAATAGAGTGAGTCAATACCTACATGTATCAGAGTAGTTATCTAAGTTTATACGAACGTACCCTATATTTTATATTCTTATTAAGAATGTCTAATTTTCTTTACTGATGTTGTTTACTGAATTAACTTTAAACTTTAACTTTATATTAAAATGAAATCACACTTCCTGATCTGCATTATACATGAATTCTTATTTTTTCCAACAGATTATGCCATTTTTTATTCTGTAAGAATACTAGGTGACGGTGCGAAACAATTCACAGGCAATCCACCTCTGCAGAGGGATCAGCAGGATTTTACAGGACGAGGATTGACGAGCCAAGCCTGAAATTTTATTCAAAACATTTTTTGTAACTTAAAAATGCGAGATATTTTTGGCATTGTTTACGTAGAGTGTCAGCACATATTATTATGCCCCACAACATTGTATTTTTATGCAGAACAAGAAAGTTATTTAAGAAAATGAATGATTTTTGAGGAAATTATTGATCTTTATGTTATCTTAAGTTTTATATATCTCTTTTATGTATTATTTTATGATCGGTTGCAGATAATTTTCATTTTGGAAAAAACAAACACAACCATTTAAATACTTTGAATGCACTACTCTGTACTCTGTAGAAAAGGATTCAAAATGATAGTACAAACCAGAGACGTCATGTTAAAGAAAACAAGAGAAAACTGAAAGAGCGATCTTGATTTGGGTCTTTGTTAATGAAGGAAAAATTTTGGATTTTTTAATATATTTTTTAGCAAGACGTCATCTCTATCCAGCTTGTACAATCAGTCTATACTAGAAATTACCCGCTCATATAAATGAGCGTAAATATTGTGATTTAATCTTATATACTCTATATAATAACATATTAAATGGAACAGTATAATAAATTTGTGAGATATTTTGTTGTTATATATTAGTATAAAGGTGTAGCAATTTTGTTATATCTATGCTGTTTCTATTTATTAAGAAACACAAATATCAAAATGTTTATTGAAACATATGCAGAGTAATTCTTCGTAAACAACATTACTTGTATATACAGCAGAATAATTAAGTTTTCCTTGATTCGACGTTTCTATAATTTGTATTCTGTCTGATATTGTTGTTCCTCTGAAATTCTTTTGTCATGCAAACATTCCGTACTTTCATGTTCAGATTCTCTTGTACATTTTTCGGGTGCAATTTAGATATTACCGCCATAGGAATGAAAATAATACTAATCGAAAGATGACAACGAATAGAAAAACTTTCCAAAAGGACTACACTTCTATTTAGTGCAGGCTTCGAGAAAATGAACGATGAAATTGTAATATTTCTTCACAGAGAATACGAAAACCCGTACCACCGTTATTTTGAAAACCTTCTTGAAAGTCGATATATTTTTGGAAAGAATCTTTAAGACAATGGAATTGTCGATTCGTGTTTTAATCATCAGTTGGTGAGGCTATCTTTAATTCTTTAATGTGTAGTTTTTCCAAAAGATGAAATTAAAGTATTGAAATTGAAGATTTGCTTTCCCATCGACTGATGATTAAAAACGGCAATCTGTTGTGTTAGAGTTCCAAAAAGACTACGTATATTTTAGGAAATTAAAGATTTGCCACCCATGACCGATAATTAAAATATAATTCGAGAATATCTCGGTACGGGTAGCATGTTTCTGGGATCGAAAATTTACCGCCCTTTATAGTGACATTCCTAATTTGAAGGGGCTGAGTCCAAAAATGTAATTATTTTTTACTATTGAGGCCCTGTTATCAAGATACAGGACCACAAATTTGGGACATACCAGTCCAATTTTTCAAGTAATTTTAATAGATAATTTCGAAATTCTAAAGAATTTTGATATGGTTTCACATTGAAAATCGAATGCGAAAATTGAATCGAAAAAAATATTTCCGTTGACCTATGACCTCTCTTTATGAAACTATGCGATTTTTTCATTTTCACTGTTTTTGTCAGTCCTGAATCTCTGAAAATTCTGTTTTCTCACTTTTATTTTTAAATTTTAGTTGAGATCATCATAACAATGATGAATTATATATCTCTGATACCATAAATACTAAATGTAATAAAATATAAAGCAGTAAGCAAGTTTTCAACGAAATGCCTCCGTTTTCTCCCAAATACGAATTCCGAAAAGCATGCTGGGTAATTTTCTCTACTACCAGAAATTTATCAGGAGTGATAAAAACAGTGAAAATAGAAAAATCGCATAGCATTGTAAAGGTAGGTAATAGGTCAAATGAAATGAATGCATTCGATTCGGAATGTAAAATCACGTCAAAATTCATTAGAACTTCGAAATTATCTACTAAAATTACTTGAAAAATTGGACTGATAGGCCCCAAATGTGGGGCACTGTATCTCGATAACGGGACCTCAGCGGCAAAAATAATTACATTTCTCAACTCAGCACCTCCAAATTAGGGAGGTTCACTATAAATGAGAGCAAAGTTTCGTCCCAGAAATATGATACCCATACATATAATTCCGTTGTATTAAAGATTCATTTCAAAACTATATCGACTTTCAAGGTAGTTTTTAAGTAAAATGGCGGCGCCCACCAGTTTAGATACTACAATGGATACTGCGTAAGGAGAAATATTGTGCTATAATTTCATCTTTTATTTTCTCGACACCTGCACCAGATAGAACTGCAAATCTTCGAAAGTTTTATCTATTCGTCGTCATTTTTCGATTGATACTATTTTCGTTTATATGGCGCTAATGTAAAACCATACCTATTTTCGTTTATTTCTCTCAGCTGCAAATATTAATGTCTTTTTACGTAGCATTTCTAAAATCTGAAAAATGGAAATACATGCAATGTCGGATATGATAAATTATAGTGTATATATGGATAAATATTGAACTTACGTTAGAATATTATTTGAAAAACACCTCTGAACACATATAGTGGATTCATAAAATGGCGTCCATTATTACGTTACAGGGCCCTCTGCAGATTTTGTCTGTTTTGAGGAACTATAATTTGAATTTAATTTTTATTTTTTATTTTTTAAATTATCAACAACAACAAATAATTTTGATTGTCGTAGACATCCGAAAATTAGACCTTTCTAACGATACCTTAGTTATAAAAATCGATCCAGTGGTTCGACCGAAAAAGGGACATCCTCTCAGCAGCCTCGTTTGACTATTAATATATATAGAAATTACCCGCTCATGTAAATGAGCGGAAATATAATCATGTGATTTAATCCAATAATACTGTATATAACGACAAAAACACCTCCGAATTGGTGTAGGGAATCCATCGATGAGAGAGTCATAAAATGGCATCCATTGTTATGTTACAGCGCCATCTGCGTATTTGTTTTTTAGAGGAACTACAATTTCAATGTAATTTCTATTCTTTAATTTTTTAATTTTTAACAACAACCAATAATTTAGGCGGTTGCAGTCATCCAAAAATTAGTCCTTTTTAAAGATTCCCTACATATAGAAATCTGAACAGTATAATACTGTATATAACGACAAAAACACCTCCGAATTGGTGTAGGGAATCCATCGATGAGAAAGTCAAAAAATGGCATCCATTATTATGTTACAGCTCCATCTGCGTATTATGTTTTTTAGTAGAATTACAATTTCAATGTAAATTTCTATTCTTTAATTTTTAAATTATTAACAACAACAAATAATTTGGGCTGCTGCAGTCATCCAAAAATTAGTCTTTTTTAAAGATTCCCTACATATAGAAATCTGTACAGCAGTTCAATCGAAAAAGGGACATCCATCCATCCAGCCACGTTTGACTATTAATATATATAATGATGATGATTTATCCTGAACAGGGGTGGGCAAACCGCAGCCCGCGGGCCGCATGCGGCCCTCGGAACTACTTATTGCGGCCCTTCAACTAATTGCAATAATGCCAAAAATTTTATCGATAAATAAAATGAATATAAAAAAATATTAAATCTGTTCCATATCTCAGCAATATAGTTTTATTCAAAAATTCAAGAAAAGTAATAAATAATAATTCATATGATAAATTGTAGATGTCATTATGGTGTCATATTTCTTACAAAAATAGATTTAAGTGGTAACCAGAATAAATGTCATTGCATAAGAAATCGGTTTCAAATTACATTCAAAATCAAATAAAATCGTTTTGTTAATCAATCAACTCAATACCTTTCGTTTTTTCACAGTGCTTGTATATTTGTACAATTCTGACACCATAATGACATCTACAATTTACCATATGAATTATTATTTATTACTTTTCTAGAATTTTTGCATAAAACTATATTGCTGAGATATGGAACAGATTTAATATGTTTTTATATTCATTTTATTTATCGATAAAATACTTGGCATTATTGCAATTATTTGAAGGGCCGGATTAAGTAGTACCGAGGGTCTTTCAAATTTAAAATGATTAAATTATAATTTTAATATATAATTTGAAAGAATTTCGATCCTGCCGAGCTTCTCTGAAAATGGCGTTTCATGTTTTTCAGCTGCCGGCATTATTCAAACCCATGATTCATATAACGGCCAATGAAAGCTGATCTACTAAGAAAATTGGCTTCATTTTAACATGTCACGCTTTTATAATATCTGAGTCAACAAATGCAGCCTTAGGATCTTTCTATTTTGGATAGATAATTTTCTAAGAGAACTTTATCACCTCAGACAGTTATTAGGTGAAGGTCGGATTTTGGGAGTTTTTTTTCTCTACTAATAAAATTGGCTTCATTTTAACATGTCACGCTTTTATAATATCTGAGTCAACAATTGCAGCCCTTAGGATTTCTATTTTGGCTACATAATTTTCTAAGAGAATTTTATCACCTCAGACAGTTATTAGGTGAAGGTCGGATTTTGGGGAGTTTTTTTTTCCCTATTTTGTTTTACGTCCTTTCCAATCAGATAAATTACTAAAGGGCAGGATCACTTCCAACCACGGGCTACACCCAGACCCATGGAGGGAGTCAGATATGAAGGATAGGGATCGCTGTGAAAGTTCGGCCCTAACTATATTTCATTGATGCAATATGGCCCTTTCTCCCAAAAGTTTGTCCATCCCTGATCCTGAATGTACAGTACATATGACGACCACGACGATAACTATTATAATTTGGAAATCTCAAAAACAAAACATTTCCAATGTATGAAAAAAGCTAATTTCTTTCATTCCTCAAAAATATTCGTTAATAACATTTTCTGATTGTCTTGAAAAATGAAAAAAATAAAAATAGCGCGCACAAAAAAATAGTGAAATCCAATGAAGCTTATTTCATTTTTTCTTTACAATTCACATTCTCCTACACAGCTATTAGAAATTTTAAATCTCCTTTCATGTGCGTACTAATAGGAAGACAAATTAGCAGTAGATTTTCAAGGTTTTGTTATAGAGTACCCAGAAAATCTGCTGCTAATTTGTCTTCATATTAGTACCCACATGAAAGGAGATTTAAAATTTCTAATAGCCGTGTAGGAGAATGTGAATTGTAAAGGATATAATGAAGTTGGCTTCATTGGATTTAACTAGTTTTTTATGTGCACTATTTTTCTTTCATTTTTCAATACAATTAGAAAATGTTATTAATGAATATTTTTGAGGGAAGAAAGAAATTAGCTTTTTCATACATTGGAAATGTTTTTTTTGGAGATTTCACTTCTTTTTTCTTTATTTTTTCAATAAAAATATATTGTATACCTACTCCTAGGCTATATTTCATTGATGCAATATGGCCCTTTCTCCCAAAAGTTTGTCCACCCCTGATCCTGAATGTACAGTTCATATGACGACGACGACGATAAGTATTATAATTTGGAAATCTCGAAAACAAAACATTTCCATTGTATGAAAAAAGCTAATTTCTTTCATTCCTCAAAAATATTCGTTAATAACATTTTCTGATTGTCTTGAAAAATGAAAAAAATAAAAATAGCGCATATAAAAAACTAGAGAAATCCAATGAAGAGCTTATTTCATTTTTTCCTTTACAATTCACATTCTCCTACACAGCTATTAGAAATTTTAAATCTCCTTTCATGTGCGTACTAATATGAAGACAAATTAGCAGCAGATTTTCAAGATTTTGTTATAGAGAACCCAGAAAATCTGCTGCTAATTTGTCTTCATATTAGTACGCACATGAAAGGAGATTTAACATTTCTAATAGCTGTGTAGGAGAATGTGAATTGTAAAGGATATAATGAAGTTAGCTTCATTGGATTTCACTAGTTTTTTATGTGCACTATTTTTCTTTCATTTTTCAATACAATCAGAAAATCTTATTAATGAATATTTTTGAGGGAAGAAAGAAATTAGCTTTTTCATACATTGGAAATGTTTTTTTTTTGGAGATTTCACTTCTTTTTTCTTTATTTTTCCAATAAAAATATATTGTATACCTTCCTATTATTATAAAGCATTGAATTCGTGCATAATTATTCTCACTAAAAATATTTTTATTTCATAGATAAATATTCACTAGGTGGCGCTTTGGTAACTGCTGCCGTTTGTTGATAATTACGATAATTATTAGAAAGTTATTTTATTTTACATAAATATACATATATAACCAAAAGAAATGCCTTTTATTTTTAATATAATTATGAAAAGCAATAATATGTGAATAAAATAAAGGTGATGCAAATATCAAGATAATGAAACTGAAGTTAGGCAGTTGGCAACTTATCTTGTTAGCTAAGTACACTGATTCGTACACTGACACCCAATCTTACAAAGGTGATCTTTCAAATCCGTAAAAGAAAATAATGATTAATCTTTTAATACACGGGTAAGCGCGTATGTTTTATACTTTCGTGAAAGAAAATACTGAAGTTAGTCAGTTGGCAACTTATCTTGTTAGCTAAGTACACTGATTCGTACACTGACTCGCAATCTTACAAAGGTGATCTTTCAAATTCGTAAAAGAAAATAATGATTACTCTTTTAATACACAAGTAAGCGCGTATGTTTTATACTCTCGTGAAAGAAAAGTGTTGTTTTGAATAATGTGAAAGTTTAATTTTAAAGTTTACCGTAAAAAAACAAATAAAAAATATAGGTGGCGCGGAACTATAATCATTCCTGTATAGAGACACGCTGTCGTTTCTCGCTGAAATTAGCGATAAAATCGACCGGGTCTCTTGATAATCATTTATTTTTGATAACCAATTTTTAATAATAATATTTGAACTGAAAGTATCATATATAGATTTAAATTTAACAAAACGAATCACTGTAGCTCACATAAAATAAAATATAAAAATTTGTCTTAAATGTATTAAATTATAAATTCTTACTCTTTATCAATATTAGCTGTTGCTTCGTCTAATATCAGAATTTTGTTCTGTTTTAGAATCGCTCTGGCCAAACATATCAGTTGTCTCTGCCCAACACTGAAGTTGCTACCTCCTTCTGACAGTTCGGTATACAGACCACAGTTTAGGTTTTGAACTACATCTTTCAATTGCACCTTGAACGATTAAAATTACTCCTTCGTATGTAATTTAAATGAAGAATTTAATCACAAATTTAGAAGAAAAACATAGACCACAGTTTAGGTTTTGAACTACATCTTTCAATTGCACCTTGAACGATTAAAATTATTCCTTCGTATGTAATTTAAATAAAGAATTTAATCACAAATTTAGAACAAAAAGCAATATTTCTACCTTTAATAAATTTTGACTAAATGATATATCATTACTTTTATATCACTAAAATATAAAGTACTATAAACGAAATGTAGTTAGATTAAATTTACTTACATCTTCCAAGACTTTCCACAAAGTATCTTCATCGTACTGATTAAAAGGATCCATATTCCTTCGAAGGGGTCCACTAAATAACAACGGATCCTATATTAAATTAAAAACTTAATTTAATACTACAACAGCGTAACATAATATTAACTGTAAAATATCTCAAATTTTCATAATAGATGGTTAAAGTTTTATGGAGACATTAAAATCCAAAATAAGAAATCATTGACCAAATTATTAAGTAGTGCTTAGCATAATATAATCCATTAAACGAATATATGTCATGAATATAAACTGGAAATATAATTTATTTACAGATAAAGAATTATATTTCTCGTCTCCTCTACTGGTTAATTATATATTATGATGTGTCCAAAACTGTTTATATATAGGAACTCGTGAACAATCGAAAAGAATTTCGCAGTTAAAAATATTTAATTAGATACTCATTGAAATTTTATAGTTTTTACTATAATATAACTTTGATCTTGTGATCCTATGACATTCAGATCACGGAATACGATCCTAAAATTAATTCGATATTATTTATATCCAACATGTCATATTTATATTATTAGTGCCAAATGACCTGTCCCACTATTACTTTTTCCGAATATATTCAGTATATTAAAATATTGTTTAACCAAATTTCGAAAATATGTCTAAAGAATTAAGCACATATTTATATCGACACTACAAAATGTTCCTGCCATTTGGCTAAATTTTTGCCGATATAATCTATGTTCCTATACATCCAGTGAAAATTATATGAAAATGTTGTTATGAAATCTGAAATAAGTGTGAATGCCTGGAAAACAGACTGACATCAAACATTGATAATTATTTATATGGATTCGTAAAACCATGAAAAAGTAATAATATTATTCCTCTTTTATAACTCAAAAGTTGGAAACCTCCTCGTGAAAAAATATTTTATATTAAAAAATGTGTTTAAGAAAATTTTATTATTTTACTATTAGGAATGGATTCTGGTTACTTTAGCAAAATATTTGTTTCAATATTTGTAATTTTAATTTGGGGTTTTGATTTTCATCGCCAATTTTCCAAGATGTGAATATAATAAAAAACAAACTTGGAGCATTTAAAAAGGTTTCAGATAGCGCATATAATATAAAATATCGCTAATTAAATATTATTCCGAGATGCAGATTTTTTTCCTTTCATCCGCAATTGGATAAATACATCCGGTAGAGTTTACTGTATGCAATATTTCATAAGAAAATACTGAAAATAATCGCATAGTATGAGTGAGTCCGTAGTTGCATTTTGTTTTATGCTTTCTACTGTGTTTGGAAACTGACGAGATGCAGATTTTTTTCCTTTCATCCGCAATTGGATAAATACATCCGGTAGAGTTTACTCTATGCAATATTTCATAAGAAAATACTGAAAATAATCGGATAGTATGAGTGAGTCCGTAGATGCATTTTGTTTTATGCTTTCTATTGTGTTTGGAAACTGATGTAAATTCAATTACCTAGAAATTTTTCTGATAATTGTTGACAGGACAAAGGTCGAATTTTATTGTGTTCATATAAAAATATTTGTTATGGTCTGTGTTGTAAGTTAAAATAAAATTTGGTTCGATATTGCAGAAATTAATATTTTGTAGTTCTTACTTGAGGTATAACTGAAATTTTGTTGCGTAGTTCTTTGTAAGTTAAAATAAAATTTGGTTCGATATTGCAGAAATTAATATTTTGTAGTTCTTACCTGAGGTATAACTGAAATTTTACTGCGTAGTTCATGCAAGCCAATTTCTTTAGTATTTATTCCATCAATAAAAATATTTCCTGTTGGTTCTGTCATTCGAAACAATGCAGCTATTATAGAAGTCTTTCCAGCTCCCGTTCTTCCAACTATTCCCACCTATAATATATATAGAATTAAATTTACTGATTGAAACATTATAAATGATAATAAAAATTGATTTATCGCTGATATTTTAGTAGTACCTTTTCTCTGGACCTTATATGAAAATTTAAATTGTATAAAACTGGTTCCTTTTCTTTGGAATATTGCAGAGAGACATCTCTAAACTCAATAATACCTTTCTGGGGCCAATTGTCCGGTGGATGTTTGTCAGATGATGATAGGTTGACTGCTTCTGATGAGAGATGGCTATAATCCAGTACACGTTCTACTGATGTTAACTAAAAAATTATATTAATTATAAATAAATTTATAATATTTGCTAAAATTTATTATATTTTATAACAATTTGTCAATTTATATAAAATCTGCTTTAATTCTTTTTTAAAGTAAAGAACATTTTAACATATTTAAATTAATACAGTAATTGATAATCAAATTTTTTATATACGGTATAAGTGTCCCTCTTATAACACGGTTTCGTTCTAACAGGATTAGAAAATTGCCGAAACCTTCATATAATACAGTACTTCTACAACACGGTTTATACTCTCCTACAACCATCTATGCCCTACAACACAAAGTATTTTGATTACTTTTATATATCCGCACTATGTGTACAGAATACACACATAAATTGCAATCAGTGGGAAATACTTTGTTAAAATTGGTCATAACAGCGATTTCGCTAGTTTTCTGTGAGAGGGACGATATGCAGTATATTTTCGATTTTCATTTGAAATTCAGTTAATTAGCGAAAATTGAGTATTTTCTGTTCCAAAGGATTAGTTCTTGGAAAAAATATAAGTTTTATTCTTTAATTGAGGAATATGAACTAGAAGAAGAACTTTTCATTCATAAAATTTTTTAAGTATATGTTAAGGAACGATTAATTTCTAGTGGATTGTCATGGATTAGATTACAGATTTTATAAAGAGAGCAGAAGGTACACAAACTGTTAACGCATAAAAAGTTCAGAAAATGAAGTTGATATTGTAAAAAATAAAACGATCTCATTTTAATGAAAAATCGGTAGGGAAGATTTATTTATTAAATAAATGTTATATTTTATGTATATGACGACGATGCGCGCTTGTCTTGGCTACCAAGGCATTGGAGCGGAAAAGGGTATTCTTAATAAAATTAAGTATCTTATGTGGATTTAAAGAAATTTCTTTGTTGTTAGTTAGTTTTGGACTTTTTTTGTATTGAATCCATGCTTGATATAATACGTTGTTTTATAGAAACCTATCTACCGTGTTATAGGAGGGATATCTTTTTTATAAAATAAAATATTCGTTATTTTTTATTTCTTTATGTTTCATGTTATTAATATTCTTAATAAAATTAAGTTTCTTATGTGGATTTAAAGAAATTTCCTTGTTGTTAGTTAGTTTTGGAACGTAGCTCTTCTTTTTTTGTATTGGATCCATGCATGATATAATACGTTTTTTATAGAAACCTATCTACCGTGTTATAGGAGGGATATCTTTATTATAAAATAAAATATTCTACTTTTTTTGTATTGGATCCATGCATGATATAATACGTTTTTTATAGAAACCTATCTACCATGTTATAGGAGGGATTCTTGATTCTTGATTACTTGAAATATCAAGTAATTGCAGAAATGTCTAAACATAAATAAATAACATAAAGAAAAGTATTTTTATAACACGATTTTTTCCTGAATGATTTAACTTTTACTAAAACAGTATTTGTTATTATTTTTAATAGAATTAATAATTTCGATCCGAAAAAAGTAGAGGGATAATTGGTGCAAAATAATCCGATTAAGCAAAATTTCGAAAAAAATTCAAAACAAGTCATTCTAAACATAAATAAATAACATAAAGAAAAGTATTTTTATAACACGATTTTTTCCTGAATGTTTTAACTTTTACTAAAACAGTATTTATTATTATTTTTAATAGGATTAATAATTTCGATCCGAAAAAAGTAGAGGGTAGTTGGTGCAAAATAATCCGATTAAGCAAAATTTCGAAAAAAATTTAAAACAAGTCACTATTGGATTAATTCTTTTACATATGTTGGAAGATTAGTCTTCCGGCTATGAAATATTTTAAACACTTCGAGGTTTATTCAATGGAATTAAGAAAAAACTAAAAATTCGAGACCTATACCAAAGGAACATTTTGTACACCCACCTATCCAAAATGATCCTATAGAAATCATTTTTCCAGATACTTACAGTTAATAAATAATTGCATTATTTACTAATTGTAAATACACAGCTACCAAAGGAACATTTTGTACACCCACCTATCCAAAATGATCCTATAGAAATCATTTTTCAGACACTTACAGTTAATAAATAATTGCATTATTCACTAATTGTAAATACACAACAAAAACAAGCAAATGCAGTTTTTGTTATATCTATGTAAGATGTTACTCCGTGTTTATTGAAGCAAAGGAAACAATTAGTTAACTAAATTTCTGATACCTTAGGTGACAGACATTTATTTTTATTTAGTCGTAATATCCCATCCAAAATACATTGACCTAACCTAACTAGGACATAATCGCCATCTTGTTTGTTGCAGTACAAGCTTTGCTAGTTTTTCAACAGGTGTCAGTAGACTTAAGGAATTATAATAGAGGTATCGTTTCATCCTAACAGATCATTTTGTACCAGTTTCCCCTATATAATATAGTTTATGTTTTTTAATGTATTCTTATTTACTTTTTTATAATGTTAAAATATAAATAGAGTACTTATATTTAAAATGATCGTCGTTTTGTGTCAACCTAAATATAAATAATCCTGATGATTTTCGACTTGCAAAACATTACTGAAACGCTCTCAGAAAGGAAATTAACATATTCATTTCGTATGTTATTATGTTAAACATCATATTTGAAAAATATACTTTAAAAATAATGTTTACAATTTTTCTTTTGTTTGAGGCTAGAATTATTCAGAATTTGATGTTTTCGAAATTTCATTTAATATAGAAAAAATATATTATATATTTTACGAATTATTAAGTACAGTTTATTTATGGTAGATCATCAGAAAGCAAAATTTCCAGGCTGAAGAATCATAACACGTTATGCCATCATTTGACTAATTTTTAAAGTTTGCCAATTGTTGGAATATCTCAATTGTTTTCTTAATCCTTATTTGGTATAAATATTGATTAAACATATAATTTGAGTCGGATCATCAGAAAGAATTTATCCAAGTACTGCGATTATTATCTCTATCGTTTAATTTTACACTCGACACAAACAAGCAATCATACAATCGAAAATATATATAAGATTACCTGACTCTCCACATCAATAGCAAAATGTATAGCTTCTGCCAGAGTGATAAATATTGTTATGGTATAAGAAATAGAAAAGCCACTTTAACTGCTACTGGTAGATCATCAGAAAGCAAAATTTCCAGGCTGAAGAATCATAACACGTTATGCCATCTTTTGACTAATTTTTAAAGTTTGGCAATTGTTGGAATATCTCAATTTTTTTCTTAATCCTTACTTGGAATAAATATTGATTAAACATATAATTTGAATCGGATCATCAGAAAGAATTTATCCAAATATTGCGTTTATTATCTCTACCGTTTAATTTTACATTCGACACAAACAAACATACAATCGAAAATATATTTAAGATTACCTGACTCTCCACATCAATAGCAAAATGTACAGCTTCTGCCAGAGTGATAAATATTGTTATGGCATAAGAAATAGAAAGGCCACTTTGACTGCCACTGATAGCTAAATTTTAAATATTGAAAATTAATATGATATTTAGTAATAAACAAAAATTAATCGCTACTTACAGGAAGATACGCAAAAAAGTACTACAATAGTTATGATGAGGTTTAAGATGCAAACAAGAAATACTTTTCCACCATCCCACTGGAGTAAACACATATAGAGAAATTTCAGGAAGTATGTTTATTCCGGTATTTATCGAAAGCCACTTCGAAATGTTTTTCGGTGTTCGATGCTCTGATGGTAGTGAGTCCGTACAGGGATATCCTTAGATGACTAAAAACTGGGCTTAGTGCTATAAAATTTAATAAAAATGCTGTAAACAAAATTATTTTTTATGAAAGAAAAATTAAAATTCATAGTTTGCGCCGCCATGATTTACAAAATTATAAAACCGAATTTTTCAGAATGTCATTTTTAGAAATCTTTTGTTTGCGTTAATGCGAATGTCCTTTCCTTTGAAAACCTGATTCGCCTGATACGTTTCTGACATTTTATATTCCGCGCCTATCACACTTTCTTCGTGTTCTGTACCGTGGAGTTATTCAAGCTATTTTTGATTAAATTTGTTATTACTTAAAATTCATAGTTTGCGCCGCCATGATTTGCAAAATTACAGAACAGAATTTTTCAGAATGGCATTTTTAGAAATCTTTTGTTTGCGTTAATGCGAATGTCCTTTCCTTTGAAAACCTGATTCGCCTGATACGTTTCTGACATTTTATATTCCGCGTCTATCACATTTTCTTCGTGTTCTGTACCGTGGAGTTATTGAAGCTATTTTTGATTAAATTTGTTACTACTTTAATTGAAAGCGATTTTTTACATATTTTTTTAATATTAGTCAACTAATTTGACAGAAGAGAATAGAAGAAATGAAAATTTCAATAGAGATATCCCTCCTAAAACACAGTAGATAGGTTCCTAAAAAACATCGTGTTGTGTGAAAATTGTTATATGAGACCTGCGGCCAATACAAAAGATAGAGATACGTTCCAAATTAAAAACAAATAACTTTTTAAATTCCACATAGGAAACTTCATTTTTATTAAGAATATTAATAACACGAAAGATAAAGAAAAAATTATACCTAAGATCCTACAAAAACAATACAGTATACTTAAAACCAAGGAGAGGAAAATTATACCCCGTATATAGGAGAATCTGGTCCAAAATAATTTATCAGGTAAAATGATACTCCCACATTGTTTTGCCATCACCTGTTGACAGACCATTAAATTTGTACTACTACTACAAATAAAATGGCGATTATATCCTAGTTAGGTTAGGTCAATGTATTTTGGGATGTGCCATTACGACTAAATAAAAATAAACGTCTGCCAACTAAGGTATTAGAAATTTAGTTAATTGATGATTTTGTACTTCCATAAAATGGAATAACATCTTACATGGATATAATCTTGTTTTTAGCTATTGTTTTATTTACATTTAATAAATAATGCAATCATTTATTAATTGTAAATCTCTGCGGTAAAATGATCTCTATGGGATCCTTTTGGACAGGTGGGTGTACAAAATGATCATTTGGCATAGGTCTCGAATTTTTATTTTTTCTCTTATTGAGAATGAGTAATCCTCGAAGTATTTTATAGTCAGAAGATTAGTCTTCCAAAATTTATAAAAATATTAATCCAATAACAACTTAAATTTGAATTTTTTTCTTAAGGGAATCATTTCGGATCAGATTGTACTAACACAGTTAATTTAATTTTAATAATTATATCTTACTGATCGGTGTTTTGTTCAAACGAGAACGTTTTTTCTAACAATATCAACTTCATTTTCTGAACTCTTATGCAATTCAAAATCAGTTTCAACTGGAAATGGAAATAGAATGCGTATCGTCCTTTCATAAAAAAACTAGTGAAATTGCATTTATCAATAATTTTAGCAAAGTGTTTCCCAATGAATGAATCTTTGTTATTATGTAGGGTGAGGAATGTTAAATAAATAAATAGATAATTGTTGTTGATACATCACAGAATGATATTGATAGTTTATAGAGAGCTACAATATGAATTAATATCAATTATACTATTTAGAAAATGTTGTAGAAGAAAATTAGAAACACATATAAATTTTATTTATTCAGATTTGGCTCTTTTTGCACAAGTTATACGAACGGGCCTAGCTAGTGTATTATAAAAGTAATTTTTCAGAAAAAATGAGAAACGTCCTGTAATTTTAAAACTTAATTAGAGAAATATATTTTATTCATTTTTATGAAAATTAATTGATCAATTTCACCAGTAAAACATTAAAGATGTATAAATTATTTGGTACATTAAGTTAAATATTTATACAGGGAAAATCACGAGAAAGTAGAGGGGTGACAAATAATTTAACTGGCTATAAAGGAATAATTGAATCTTTCCTTATGCTTGAGCTTCTTAACCAGGCGAGCATAAGGTAAAATTTATGACAGATTAAACAGGGTATTTTCTGATTTATCAATATTTAAACACTTGTTTAGATTGAAATATTTTATTAAATTTTTTATTCATTTTTTCTTAATTGGCCTAATAATTTTTAATCAATAATTTAACTGAAATATTCGTTTATTTTTTAAATTAATTTAATGAATATTCATTTATATTAAATTCAAATTAGTGTATTCTGTGTCAGAAGAATATTAAAAATTTTATTCGATAATTCAAGTCATTTGTAATGAATAGCTTCTTATATAATTTTTATTCGCAATAAAATTTTGTTCTTTAGAAAATTAATATTAAAAGATGAACCACATCAATAGAAATATATTGTGATTAGTGTATAATTATATTGTATTGTTTTTGTAGGTTAAGAAAACAAAGGAATTCCCAGTTTATTAAAAGTAAGTTTGGCATTAATTTAATATACTTACTTATGCTTTCCAATCGTTTCATATCTCTGGCAGTTCTGACGAAAAATATCCAAAGAGAACACGTTAAAAGTAATAAAATAACCGATGGTATAATCAGATAAGGATAGATGATTACTTGCACAATATACATTCCGATATTGTTGATAAATACCTAAAAATAAATCAAAACGTTAAGAAAATTAATATTAAAAGATGAACCACATCAATAGAAATATATTGTGATTAGTGTATAATCATTTTGTATTGTTTTTGTAGGTTGAGAAAACAAAGGAATTCCCAGTTTATTAAAAGTAAGTTTGGCATTACTTTAATATACTTACTTATGCTTTCCAATCGTTTCATATCTCTGGCAGTTCTGACGAAAAATATCCAAAGAGAACATGTCAAAATTAATAAAATAACCGATGGTATAATCAGATAAGGATAGATGATTACTTGCACAATATACATTCCGATATTGTTGATAAATACCTAAAATTAAATCAAAACGTTAAATTATTTAACTTGAATTCAACGACTAAATAAGTTTTATAAAAATATATATTTTTCTACATTATTCTATAATTTCTAATAAAAATATTGATTAGAAATTTTTATTAAATCTTCGTAAAATATAAATAAAAATAAAAATTCTTAATGAAAATTACAAAACCTAAACAGAAAATCATTTATAAAAAGTAAATTATTTTCATATCTTCTTATTTGTTATTACAAATTATTGAATGTTTGCGCTACTATGATCTTAATTATCAAACAGTTTTGGAAATATGACATTTTTAGAAAATCTCACGCTTCAACATTTAAAAGTACTTTCTTATTTTCCAAATTTCACCTGTATAGAAATATTTTTAATATATTAGAAGTCACATCTACCGCAATTATTTTATGTTTTGTATCTATATATTTCAAATTTATTAATAATTTCTCTATTAAATTTCATATTATGAATATGTTTTGAGTGAAAGAGTTTTTTCTATACATCTTTAAATATTAATTACGTTACCTAATAGAACAATAATATGTATTGGAAAACAACTTCTGCCGCTTCAGAAATGACATTTTCAGATTAGGAAAATATGCGTTTCCTTTTAATTAATATAACTTTATTTTTGTGCTTTAACTTAATTAGAGATTCTAAAAAGAAATCTAATATAATACCAATCGGCCAGTAGCAGTTAGATTATGATCTTTAAAAAAAAAAACAAACATTTATTATTCCTGTTTCTATACAGTACACGATGATAATTTACTTATTCAATCGTGAAAATTTTTGTTAGAAAAAAGTCAATTTTTTTCACCAATTTTTTATTTTGTATTATTAAATCTCCGATCATCCTCCAATTCTAATTACATACTTATCATAATTCCATTATCTTATTTTAAACTGAAAAAGTCAATTTTTTTCACCAATTTTTTATTTTGTATTATTAAATCTCCGATCATCCAATACTAATTACATACTTATCATAATTCCATTATCTTATTTTAAATTGAATAATTTTATAAATGTAATACATGTGAATTTATCATGTTATACTGTCATTACTTTAAACTCCACTGCTTTCAAGTTTTCCTAAAAAACATTTCTTTTTGTTGCCAATCTTCTCTTACATCAAATTATAATATAGAGTTAACAATAACAATAAAATAATAATCAACTAATGGAACTGCATTGTTATTGTTAATTCTTTATCATAATTTGATGAAAGAGAAAAACGCCAACAATAAAAAATGTCACATTTAACACAACAAAATTAAATCTAAGATTAGCCGTTGTGGATATTGTAATGCAAAAGTGTTTGTAGCTGAAATAAACATTGATATGTTATCGAAATATAGAATACACTGTATTATGTGCAAAAGAACAAACAGTAATTCATGAATCATAGTATAACATTCCGAAACTATTGTTGGATGACGTAACAGCTATGTGTTTTTTGTTAAAGAATTAACTGCAAGATTCCAAACAGGAATCATCTGCATTGTAAAATGTAAATAGATTTTCCTTATTAAGATTTATGTCTTTCTCTACAAGCAACTTTGTTAAAGAATTAACTGCAAGATTCCAAACAGGAATCATCTGCATTGTAAAATGTAAATTAATTTTCCTTAAGATTTATATCTTTCTCTGCAAGCAATTATTTGTACAGCAAGTAATACTAACTTCAATAATTTATGGTAATAATTATTATATTCATTAAATCGTTTAACTGAATCATAAATAATAATAATGAATATTTTCACTACTTACATTCAGAGTTATTAAACTTATAATCGGAAATTGTTGATCGATGATGCCCATATCTCCAGAAAATCGGTTCAAAACCTTTCCTTCAAGAAATGAAAACCAACAGAATTAAAAACTAGAAATTAAAGTTCAATTAATCCAGGAAAAAATGATTAATTAATTAGTCTCCGAAAAGAAAATAGGCAATATTATATTTGACGTTGGCATCGGAAGTCAGCATTAAGTCTATGGGAGAGCCGAAGTTCGTTTATATCATTACGCCGATGATATAGTTCACTAAATTTCCATAACATAATAACGATTTTGGAAAATAAGCTATAAGCTTCGAATGAAATTGCGATATTAACAAGATTTTAACATATAGTAAATTATCTGCATGTTTATAATATATATATATATATATATGATTACTCACTTGCGCAATGATGTTCTGCACATTCCAATTGGTTCTATTTGTTCTAAAATGTCAGAATGTTATAAAATTTAAATCGTTCTCGAAATGCTGCAGAATTTGCCGCCAAATGAAGCAAATTACATTGAAATGTTTATTCCGAACTGAAATCTCACAAGCCATAAGCACGATTACATAAAAATGAACATCGTTCTTACAGACACTGTTACCTTTTATAACGAAATCGCCTATTCGTGCGCATTAATATCATCACAAAAGTTGGTATTACGCCGCTCCAATAAACACAATACTGACTTCCGATACTGTCGTCAAGTAAAGCTTAGATTAAATAATAACAAAAACCAGTTTAAAATTAAATGAATTCGGTAATACTAATTTTTACTGTTAATAGTTTTAAGCCGAAATAGTTTTAATGTAATTATATAATACAGTACTTCTACAACACGGTTTATACTCTCCTACAACCATCTATGCCCTACAATACAAAATATTTTCATTACTTTTATATATCCGCACTGTGTGTACAGAATACACACATAAATTGCAATCAGTGGGAAATACTTTGTTAAAATTGGTCATAACAGCGATTTCGCTAGTTTTCTGTGAGAGGGACGATATGCAGTATATTTTCGATTTTCATTTGAAATTCAGTTAATTAGCGAAAATTGAGTATTTTCTGTTCCAAAGGATTAGTTCTTGGAAAAAATATAAGATTAATTCTTTAATTGAGGAATATGAACTAGAAGAAAAACTTTTCATTCATAAAATTTTTTAAGTATATGATAAGGAAGGATTAATTTCTAGTGGATTGTCATGAATTTGATTACAGATTTTATAAAGAGAACAGAAGGTACACAAACTTTTAATGCATAAAAAGTTCAGAAAATGAAGTTGATATTGTAAAAAATAAAACGATCTCATTTTAATGAAAAATCGGTAGGGAAGATTTATTTATTAAATAAATTTTATATAGGATGTATACTTTTTTTTCCTTTTATTTTCGTATATTTTTTTGTGTTTTTTGTATATATTTTTTCTTTCTTTATGTTTCAATTGGAAGGAAGCCGAACACCTTCCGCTTAGGTACAAAACTTTATAGAACCGACTGTACATAGTAATCACAATACATTTCTCCTCGGGTAGTACATGATAGTGGTGCCTCGCAATTCGACGTCCCGCAATTCGTTGGTCTCTCAATTCGACATTTAAATTTTATGGGTTGGCGCATGCGCGTGCATGGAATTGTGTGATATTCGCTATTTGTCAGTTCTTTTTGGGCTAGTTTGATGTTTACCCGTTGCTATTTGTCAGTTCTTTTTGGCCTACTTTGGTGTTTGCCCATGTTTTATGTGTTAATTTTCAATTCTACATTTTTCAGAAAGTAAAAAATTTGTAATATTATTATTTTTTTGAGTGAAATGTAAGGATGGGTTCAAAGAGAACTGATCAGAGGAATAATTCTGAAATGAAGAACTTTTTTTGAGTGAAATGTAAGGATGGGTTCAAAGAGAACTGATCAGAGGAATAATTCTGAAATGAAGAACGTTAATTTTCAATTCTAAAAGTAAAAAATTTGTAATTATTATTATTTTTTTGAGTGAAATGTAAGGGTTGAAGTAAAAAATTTGTAATTATTATTATTTTTTTGAGTGAGATGTAAGGACGGGTTCAAAGAGAACTGACTAGAGGAATAATTTCGAAAAGAAGAACATTTGATTGAGCAAAGAAACGAAGAAAAAAATTGTAGATAAAATGCATAAAGATAGAACAATTAAAATATAACTCGAATATGGAGTTCCTAGGAAAACGGTGGCAATGTATTACAACAGGAGAGAGAAGGTTATGGTGCTAGGAAGTCGAAGGCTTCATTCAATATCCAAGGTCTAATAAATTGTGTGTTCAAAATAGTGTATTTTGTAATTTAGAGTGTTATACAATAGTAAAACACAAGTAATAAAATAAATAATATAGTGCATCTCTCTCACCTCACCTGTTAAGGGAGGAGGATGGATACCGAAACGAATTAATCTATTTTACCTATTCTAATATGGGAAATATTGTCCTGCAATTCAACATTACTTCAGCGACCAATTATTGTCGAATTGTGAGGCATCTTTGTATTAGTATTAATTTTCTAACGCAATGCACATATTACAGCATATGAATTAATTAACAGTAAAAAGTAATTTGACAGTTATCTATTTTTCATTCTTTTTCTCTTTTTTTTGTATCATCATCATAATCAATCTTTATCAATCCACAGCAAGATGAAATGGATTAATAATTGCTCTCCAAGCAATTTCCAGTTCTCTCTGTCTACAACATCTCTGTTACAACACCTTGATGTAATATTAACAATTTTATCTATCCATCCGTAATGTGTAATGTGATATATATCCTATATCATAAATTATGTTACTTGTTAGATGGTTATTAGAAAATTGCTACAGATCCTTGATTAACGTCGCCTCGCTTAACGTCGTTTAGCTATTACTTAGCTAACAAGAAACTAAATTAATGAATTACAGATTTAAAGAGTTTTAGGCAGAGAAACGGAATAAAGTCCCATTTTCTTACATTTCCATTAATATTAGAAATAAAACAGGATGGAATCCTAGAGAATACAACATATTTTATGTGAGCATTAACTTACCTATAGGCTACAATATTGTTTATAAACAATTTATTAATTAAACTATTAGGACATTTTGTTTGATTGGCTTAGACATTCAAACCAAAGACCCCAGAACGAATTAGGAACCAACTACTTGAAAAAATTATGAAGGGTCTGTGTTAGGCCTTCGTGGACCATTCTGTAAATCCGATAAAACTCCACGAAATTAATGCCCTGTGATAATCCTTGGTGTGGGTCATCTGTTTAGTAAATTAGTGAATGGTGGAAAACTGGCATTAAAAAGAAAATCACAGATACAATACTTGTAAATCCTAGGCTGTCTTTTATTAGAAAATAATTTTTTTAACCGTAAAGCATAGTAATATAACTGCTACATAGTATTTTACATATAAATCATGCATTTATTTCATTTCATTCCATTATTGAGCAATATAGTAATGTTTAGATTAGATAATTATCAGATAGAGTACTGTATACTGAAATAATTCTTTATATTATAAACATTTGTGATTAATTTATCCTATTCAATTAATTCTAAAAGTAGAAGTAAACTAGTACTTAATCTCATATCATGAATAAACTATAAATGAAAAGAAGTGAAAATTTAAATTAAAAACTTAATTTTATAGTTACTTTTATTTATTAATATTTTATTAAATTTTATAGCACTGAGTGCAGTTTTCAGTCACCTAAGAATATCCCTTTATGGGCTCACCACAATCAGAGAATCGAAAACCGAAAAAAACTTTGAAATGGCTTTCGATAAATACCAGAATAAGCATACTTCCTGCAAATTTCTCTATAATTGTTTATGCCATTGGAATGGTCAAAAAGTATTTTTGCTTGCATTTTAAACCTCATTCTAACAATTGTAGTACTGTTTTGCATATTTTCCTGTAAGTACTTATTAATTTTTATTTGTTGCTTAATATCGTATTAATTTTCAATTTATTTAAAATTTAGCTATCAACGGCAGTCAAAGTGGTCTTTCTATTTCTTATGACTTAACGATATTTATGACTCTGGTATCAATTTTATATTTTGCTGTTGATGAGGAAAGTCAGGTAATCTTATATATAGTTTCTATTCTATGTTTAACCTTAAACGATAGAGGTATTAAATAGCAATTATTACCTTTATTGGCACTTTGATAATTTCGACTCAAATTATTTGGCTAATCAATATATTTTCCAAATAACGTTTAAGAAAAATATCGAGATATTCCAACAGTTGGCAAACTTTAACAATTTATGCAAAAAATTGCATAAATTGTCATAATTCTTCAGCCTGGAAATTTTGCTATCTGGTTATTTTATTAATTTTCATAAATGTAATAAATTTGTTTATTATTTATTTGCTCTAACTTAATAAACTCTCACAAAGCATGCTATATGTTTCTTTTATATTACACTTTTTATTTTTATTATGTTTTTTATATGAAAGTTCAAACATATCAAATTCTGAACAATTTTATTATAATATATAGGTATACTACGGGACATGCATCAAGCACTCACATTTTTCAAAAATCAAACAAACTCTGATGATATATATAATTGCGAAAACCTCTAATAATGAATGAACAACATAAAGAAAATTATTTTTTATAACATATAATGTTTTCTTAAATGATATAACCTTATGCATTTGCTATTTGTTTTAAAGACAAGCAATTATTTTTATCCCAATGAAGAACACATAGTAGATAGCTCTTGTTTTTTAATTTATACTGATCTGATTCCCGTTAAAAAGTATATAGAATAACGTTCTTAAAATTAATCTCTTCTAGATGATCGTTTTTTAATACTTAAATGTATTTACTTTTTATCCTGATGATTCTATATGAATTCAAAAGAAATAAAAAATGTAGATATATTGATTGAATATACATTAATATATCTGCCTATTTTATTTCCTTTGAATTCCTATTCGAAGTTCACATCTTTCCTCACCAAATGAATCTCTAGAATTTATTTAAAGGATCTACAGAATCTCTATTACATTCGGTTTTCATATATTTCTCAATTTCTTTATTATTATCAAAATCACATTTCCATATTTCAATCAATAATTTTTTACAAAGTAGTTGATTCTACAAAATTACCATGTAAACGAAAATGGTATAAATCGCACTAGATTTCTAAAAATTTCCATTTTCTATATGTAGCATTGGCAAATTTATTTAAAGCTTTTTCATGTACATTCAAACTTTCGCTACAAACAGTTTAACAAAATGGTGAGAAAGAGTACTGAATAAACGAGAATAATGATATATAAAAATGTAGTGACGTCACTAGGGGATGTGGTGGGTGTAGCCAGGGCCATCTGGAACATTATAACCAGTGTGTTCCAGATGGCCTGGTGCAGCCCGCATCTGGTGACACCATAGTTGCATGACATCCAATATTTTCAAATTTATGTTAAAAATTACATTTTTGTCAATTTTGCAACTACAAGCCCTTTTTAACCGTTTACCAAGCCCCTATATGTATGAACGGCTTTCAATTTTACAACCGTGGACCCTTTTTAACTGCTAACGATCAAACATTTTATAAAATGTTTGTCGTTAGTAGTTAAAAAGGGTTACAGTTAACATACGATTGAAAATATTGGGTGTCACCCTACGATAGTGTGACCTGGTGAGCAATGCATCCACCGCAACCCTGGTGACCCCACTGCATTTTAATATATCAATATTTTACTCGTTTATTCACTACTCTTCCTCACCAGTTTGTTTAACTGTTCATAATCGAAAGTTTGAATGTATATGCAAAACGTTTAAATAAATTTGCACAAAGTTTAAATATATTTGCAAATGCTATAAATGTTATTCTGAATTTGTACGGTTTACATATACATTTATTTTTGTAGAAATAATATACTTTAAAAAATGAGGGATAAGCTTTATATAGTAAGGATAGAGCAACGAATGAACGGAAAATTTTATTATATTTTATCTATCGAGATTGTTTATTTATATTATCGTAATTTCAGAAAATAACCGATCTTCGATTTTGGCAGAGAGATAAGTGGCGCAGAGAAATAACATTTCATATATAATTAAATAACAAGAAAATGGAAGTACAACGCAACAAAAGAATAAATACATTTGATATTATTAACTTACAATTTTAAAGCAATTATTGTATATATAGAATAAGAACGAGAATTTCAACAAGATTTTTTTATAATTACCTAAACAGAGGATTCGATCCTGCTTTGTGTGGACATACCTGAGAGAGAAAGATATTAATTCTTCTTTTTCTCCTATTTTTCTTATAAATCTTTCTATATTTAATCTTGCAATATTTTTCTTTAGTTAATAATTCTTCTTAATTCTAGCTAATGTTTTCTTTTTAAATGAGACCTCATTAAGATAAATGTCATTTTTATACCATAGTCGTCGTCGGACACCCTTTGACTGAACGGGATGCGGATTCTCCCTTCTCTTGTTATATTTTCGAAATTTTTTTACGTCAAACATCCTGTATCCGCACAGTTCTGGACTATCCTTTAGTCATGCACCTCGGGACTATCACTTGGGCAGAAAACCAACCGAATTTCGTTTAGCAGTGTGTCTCTAGACTGTCATTTTGCGGGACACCTCCAGACTGTCGTTTAGCCGCACAATTTCGAGCTATCATTTGTTCCGCATCAACATTTGTTTTCTCACCAGATGTTTGAGAAATAACAGTCTCCCACCTTCTCATCATCTCAAATATTTACGTTCTGTTCTGTCTCATATCAGATATCAGGAAAAAATAGATTTCTGTGTTTTTTATAGTTAGTTAATACTGCTTTTATTATAATCAGTCCATAAAAGAAAATAGTTCATTATACAGGGTTTCCTTAAAGTCTGCACACACAGGAAATCTCATTATCTATAATATTGCTCCCCTGACTTCTTCTTTTGTGTTATGCTAAAGAAGATGTACTCAATGAAAATCACAGATGTAACACACTTGACTGAACGCATTAAAAGTGAATGTGTTAAAATTGATGGCGATATGGTAAGGAATGGTCGATCGAGTTCACGTGAATTTTGCAAAGCGCATCAATTTTTGCGTCGTAAATAATGGAAATCATGTTGAAGAAGTTATTTAATATTTGAATTATTTAAAATGTTTTTAATAAATTTCATTTCTTAAAAATATTATTTTTGCCTGTGTGTCCAGACTTAGGGACACCTTGTATTATCCACTTCCCTATAATGAGTATAGATAATATAATGAAGTAAAAATAATAGACGAGAAGCTCAAATTTACAAAAATAGTGACACACCTTTGGAACAATCCTCACTCTACATGAGGTCAGCTAGAGCATTATAAAAGAACCTTTTTTCGAAAGTTTACTGAGATTCCACTAAATATCACAATATCGTTTAATTATTACATATCAGATTTTTATATTTGTCAGATTTATCAATTTATACATACGTTAGACGATGATTTTTCATGTTTTAAATTTATTTTAACTACAGATCCAAATTACGATTTAATAAAGTTTATTTAAAATCCAAAGATTTTCAAATACGGAATTCATTTCAGTTATAAACCTTATTTAAATTACCTGCATTATTATTTCTATTCTATAGAATCATCAAGGTAAAACATACGTTCATGTAGGTACATACAAAACGATGATGATTTTAATTACATTACTCTATTTACTTTTTAACAAAGAATAGATTAGTATAAATTAGAAAACATGAACTATCTACTATGCGTATTTTATTTGGAGTCGAAATATTTGATTCTTCTAGAAAAAAATAGAAAATACTTGTTTCAGCAAAGGTTACCTTATTTAAGGAAAGTACTGTATGTAACAAAAATTAATTTTTTATGTTATTTTCTTTACAGGATTTCGCAATTATGTATGACATATATTTCACACGAATATATTACATATATTCTATACATAAAATTAATTATCAATTTCTGTACTAATTTAAATAATTTGTTCAAATATTCTTTACTTTAAAAAAGAATTAAAGCAGATTTTAAATAAACTGACCAATTATTAGAAATATTTGTTAAACTTTATTATATTTTAAATAGCATATTTTGTTTATAATTAATATGTTTTAAGTTAACATCAGTTGAACGTGTACTGGACTACAGCCGTCTCTCATCAGAAGCAGCCAACCAATCACCACCACCTGATAAACGTCCACCAGACGATTGGCCACAGAAAGCCTATTATCGAGTTTAGAGATGTATCTCTACAATATTCCAAAGAAAAACTGCCAGTTTTATACAATTTAAATTTTCATATAACAGCCGGAGAAAAGGTACTTTTTACATATCAGCGAAAAATCAATTTTCATTATTTGTAATGTAAATTTAATTGAACATATATATTTTATAGGTGGGAATTGTTGGGCGAACGGGAGCTGGAAAGACTTCTATAATAGCTGCGTTGTTTCGAATGACAGAACCAGCAGGGAATATTTTTATTGATGGAAGAAATACGAAAGAAATTGGTTTACATGAATTACGCAGTAAAATATCAATTATACCTGAAGTAAGAACTACAAAGTAATATTTTTGTAGAATAATCATTTTGTTGCATCTGCGTGAACAGTGCAATTATTCTATATCAGATCATAGCGAGAATTCCGAAATAATTTTATAGCGTAGTTGATAAGTCGAGTTCAGTTGATCTGTTTCTAAATGTTGTATACATAGAAGATTGCTTACACTTGCTTTGGTTTACTTGTTGCCTAATTTATTAATTCATAATGTAAATTACACTATTTTATAATGCTAGAGTTTATTATCGTATGAAAAGTTAAATCGAAGGAGATAGTTATTATTAATTATAAGATAGACGCCGAAAATATGGGAAAATTTATCTGCATTCAAAAATTGCATCATTATCCATTTCTCAGTATTTTCCATTAAAATTTTTAATGGAAATTACTGATAATTAATTCAAAAACTGAATTAATTTGATTTTAAAAAATCCCTTAGAATTTTGCTGTTACTACAGGGACTATAACTTCATCTCTGTTGCAGAATATGAACTGAAATAGCAATTCCAACCGAATTTCAGTTTAACTTACACGCTGACAATATCAAATATTTTTAGATGAACACAATAGTTTATATATTTTAACTTGATCTTTGTCTTCTATAATTTTCAAAAATATTTTCAATGCAATTGAATTTATATCAGTTTCCAAACTCAGTACAACCCATAAAAGCCAAGGCAGACAGAGGCTCACGTTACTGGTAACGTGCCTTTATTTTCTAATGAAATATTATAAACAATGAACTCTCCAGGGTATAGTTAACTGGTTGCAGATTAAACAGAGAAAATCCGAATCTCGAAAGGGATGTTTAATTAGCGATATTTTATCTTAGATTCGTTATCTGAAAGATTTTTATCTTAGATAATTGGCGATCAAAATCACTATTGAGTTAAGATTACAAATATTTCAATATTTTTTTGCTGAAATAAACAAATTTCGTCTTTCGTTTTCAACAAATAATAAATCATTTGATTACTGAATACTTAGGTGTGAAATTTATTTAATTTTTATATTAAATATACATTTTATATAATTTAGTTTTTTGAGGATTTTTCGGAAAACTGGGTATATAGAAAAATTAACTGGTCGACTATTCCTATAATAGAGATACTTTTTTCAGAATTGATTCCTAATAAAATAATTTTTCTTAAACTTTTTTCAGTTGGAGGAAATTTTTCATCAGATGGTTTGAATGTTTCGTGATATACAGGTTGAAAGAGAGAAATAACATTTTAATATTGATTTCATGATTTTGGGCATCTGAATAAATAAATATCAATGTTTGATCTCAATCTATTCCCTATACATTCACATATCGTTTTGATTGTCAGGAAAACTTTTATCTTCTATTTCTGTGGATCTATTTGTGCACGAAAATGGCAGGAGTATTACGGTGTGTAGATATAAATATAAATGTATTCAGTTCTTCAGACTTTTTTCGAAATTTGGTTAATTCTGAACTGTGATTTAACGTTGGATTGTACTGAAAATATTCGGAAAAGTAATACTGATGAATATGATGTGATTGGATATAAATAATATTTTTCGAAATAATTTAGGGTTTTATATTGGATATAATTTTTTAAATTATTTTACAGAATCTCAGAGATAATGTCGTTGCGCATCATCATTATGACACAATTAGTATCAATAGCTTATCCATAAAATATAGCCCATGTGTCACTTCCTTATAACGTTACAATGAATAATGGTATAAAAATGACATTATGACCATGGTCATCGATGCAACGAAATAATTATTGAGAGGTGTATTGGTCAAGTTGGACTCTGTATGACCTGACTTCGATTTTTAGCCAATTTATTTGAAAATTCTTTCTTGGGATCCTGGCTTGATTCATCGATATTCGTTCTCTGCAATTTGGCAGACTCATTCTCAAGAGTGCGAAACTATGGCAGATTTTCTACAATGCCATTATGCAATAATTACAACTGATTGGAAATGCCATGATCTATTGACAAAAAATAACTAATTCTGGGTCAATTCCGGGCATATTAACAAGGTAGTTTCTACCAACCAGTATGATAGAAATGATCAAATTTTCAATGAGTATTTAACTAAATATATCAAAATTATTTTTCGGTTGTTCTATGATGATTGTGAATTCCTGCGTGTATGTCTAATAATTAATTATTTAATATCAGCTTAATATAAAAGAGATCGAAATTGAAATTAATTTACCTGTAAATGAATTATGTATCCCATTTATATTCATCATATATAAATTACTTTTTGATGGACTATATAATGCTAAGAACTACAAATTATTAATTTTGTTAATGATTTCATAGTTTGGATTTTAATGCTTCCATAAACTTTTACCATCTACTATGACAATTTGAGATATTTAATATTATGTTACAGTGTTACAGTATTGAATAAAGAATTTAATTTAATTCAGGATCCGTTGTTATTTAGTGGAACCCTTCGAAGCAATATGGATCGTTTTAATCAATACGATGAAGAAACTTTATGGGAAGTCGTGGAAGATGTAAGTAAATTTAATTTACCTTCATAACTAGTTATTATTTCTTGCTATTTTAGGGATATAAAAGTAATAAAGTATGAATTGAATAGAAGAAATGAAAATTTCAATAGAGATATCCCTCCTAAAACACAGTAGATAGGTTACTAAAAAACATCGTGTTGTGTGAAACCTGTTATATGAGACCTGCGGCCAATACAAAAGGTAGAGTTACGTTCCAAATTAAACACAAATAACTTTTTAAATTCCACATAGGAAACTTCATTTTTATTAAGACTATTAATAACACGAAACATAAAGAAAAAATTATACCTAAGATCCTACAGAAACAATACAGTATACTTAAAACTAAGGAAAGGAAAATTATACCCCGTATATAGGAGAATCTGGTCCAAAATTAATTATAACATAGACGCCGAAAATATGGGAAAATTTATCTGCATTCAAAAATTGCATCATTATCCATTTCTCAGTATTTTACATTAAAATTTTTAATGGAAATTACTGATAATTAATTCACAAAATTGAATTAATTTGATTTAAATTTCTCAGTATTTTCCATTAAAATTTTTAATGGAAATTACTGATAATTAATTCAAAAATTGAATTAATTTGATTTAAAAAAATCCCTTAGAATTTTGCTGTTACTACAGGGACTATAACTTCATCTCTGTTGCAGAATATGAACTGAAATAGCAATTCCAACCGAATTTCAGTTTAACTTACACGCTGACAATATCAAATATTTTTAGATGAACACAATAGTTTATATATTTTAACTTGATCTTTGTCTTCTATAATTTTCAAAAATATTTTCAATGCAATTGAATTTATATCAGTTTCCAAACTCAGTACAACCCATAAAAACCAAGGCAGACAGAGGCTCACGTGACGGGTAACGTGCCTTTATTTCTAATGAAATATTATATACAATGAACTCTCCAGGGTATAGTTAACTAGTTGCGGATTAAACAGAGAAAATCCGAATCTCGAAAGGGATGTTTAATTAGCGATATTTTATCTTAGATTCGTTATCTGAAAGATTTTTATCTTAGATAATTGGCGATCAAAATCACTATTGAGTTAAGATTACAAATATTTCAATAATTTTTTGCTGAAATAAACAAATTTCGTCTTTCATTTTCAATAAATAATAAATCATTTGATTACTGAATACTTAGGTGTGAAATTTTACATAATTTAGTTTTTTGAGGATTTTTCGAAAAACTGGGTATATAGAAAAATTAACTGATCGATTATTCCTATAATAGAGATAATTTTTCAGAATTGATTCCTAATAAAATATTAATAAATTTTCTTAAACTTTTTACAGTTGGAGGAAATTTTTTATCAGATGGTTCGAATGTTTCGTGATATACAGGTTGCAAGAGAGAAATAACATTTTAATATTGATTTCATGATTTTGGGCATATGTATAAATAAATACAATGTTTGATGTCAATCTATTCTCTATACATTCACATATCGTTTTGATTGTCAGGAAAACTTTTACCTTCTATTTCTGTGGATCTATTTGTACACGAAAAGGGCAGGAGTATTACGGTGTGTAGATATAAATATAAATGTATTCAGTTCTTCAGACTTTTTCGAAATTTGGTCAATTCTGAACTGTGATTTAACGTTGGATTGTACTGAAAATATTCGGATAAGTAATACTGATGAATATGATGTGATTGTATATAAATAATATTTTTCGAAATAATTTAGGGTTTTATATTGGATATAATTTTTTAAATTATTTTACAGAATCTCAGAGATAATGTCGTTGCGCATCATCATTATGACACAATTAGTATCAATAGCTTATCCATAAAATATAGCCCATGTGTCACTTCCTTATAACGTTACAATGAATAATGGTATAAAAATGACATTATGACCATGGTCATCGATGCAACGAAATAATTATTGAGAGGTGTATTGGTCAAGTTGGACTCTGTATGACCTGACTTCGATTTTTAGCCAATTTATTTGAAAATTCTTTCTTGGGATCCTGGCTTGATTCATCGATATTCGTTCTCTGCAATTTGGCAGACTCATTCGCAGGAGTGCGAAACTATGGCAGATTTTCTACAATGCCAGTATGCAATAATCACAACTGATTGGAAATGCCATGATCTGTTGACAAAAAATAACTAATTTTGGGTCAATTCCGGGCATATTAACAAGGTAGTTTCTACCAACCAGCATGAGAGAAACGATCAAATTTTCAATGAGTATTTAACTAAATATATCAAAATTATTTTTCGGTTGTTCTATGATGATTGTGAATTCCTGCCTGTATGTCTAATAATTAAATATTTAATATCAGCTTAATATATAAGAGATCGAAATTGAAATTAATTTACCTGTAAATGAATTATGTATGCCATTTATATTCATCATATATAAATTACTTTTTGATGGACAATTTAATGCTAAGAACAACAAATTATTAATTTTGTTAATGATTTCTTTATTTGGATTTTAATGCTTCCATAAACTTTTACCATCTACTATGACAATTTGAGATATTTAATATTATGTTACAGTGTTACAGTATTGAATAAAGAATTTAATTTAATTCAGGATCCGTTGTTATTTAGTGGAACCCTTCGAAGCAATATGGATCCTTTTAATCAATACGATTAAGAAACTTTATGGAAAGTCTTGAAAGATGTAAGTAAATTTAATTTAACTTCATAACTAGTTATTATTTCTTGCTATTTTAGTGATATAAAAGTAATAAAGTATGAAATAATCAAAATTTATCAACATAAAAAATATTGCGTTTTGCTCTAAATTTATAAATAATAATAAATTATTTTTTAAATTACATACAATAAATTAATTTTACTTGTTGAAGGTGCAATTGAAAGACGTAGTTCAAAATCTTAATGGTGGTCTATATGCTGAACTGTCAGAAGGAGGTAGCAACTTCACCGTTGGGCAGAGACAACTGGTATCTAAATGGTGGTCTATATGCTGAACTGTCAGAAGGAGGTAGCAACTTCAGCGTTGGGCAGAGACAACTGATATGTTTGGCCAGAGCGATTCTGAATCGGAACAAAATTCTGATATCAGACGAAGCAACAGCTAATATTGATAAAGAGTAAGATATTTTAATTTAATATATTTAAATAAATTTTAATTATTTTATCTAAGTGAAATACAATGATTCATTATGTTATATGTTAATCTACGTGCGAAAACACGAATGTAGATTTAGATATAACAAAACAGTCAAATAGTCCGCTGGGTACATAATCCACTGATTTTGTTAAAATAAAAATTGGATAACTCGTGGATGTCGAAAGCCGTATCACCTCTTCAGCACTAGCATGAATTTATTGTCGGTAGATGATGTCAATTGTCAATTTGTTGATGTTAGACGAGCGCGAAGTGTATTAAAGTTGTGCCTTACCTTCCTGTATCGGGTTCAAATCAGGGACCCACACCTCCAGTTTTTCAGGAGGGGTCCGGGCCTGGCCGTTGAACCCCTATCCTACAACTCTCCGGTTAACCACATCATAGATGTTGGCCATCCTGTGGTGGGCTCTGTAAGTGGCAGCCCACAGATACAGAATATCCGAAGAGAATTTGGCGGCTTAATCAAACTAACCTAATCTAACCTAACTTAATCAATCTGTTGATCAGTAAATGGTATGGAGACTAAAGGTCCTACCGAAGGTTTTTTATATGATAAGATCTGTTAGAATATATATCAAGAGGTCACACCCAGTCTCTCGAATAAATATTTCTAAATGATAAAATTTGAAAGAGAACCCTGAGAGGCTAACTAGAACACAAAAGTACTTTCACCGAAAGAATAAGCCTACTATAAGATATTTGATTATGATTTTCAATCAAATGTTATTCAGCAATCAAATCGTTAATTTGTTTTTGTTATAAGTTGTCGTTCTTTATTACAGGTATATCCTTCTTTAATTTTTTCCAACTACAGGAGGTACCAAACTTACAGCGGGGTTAAATTCAAAGTTTTAGTCGTAGCTAGTAGCCTTCATAACTTGGAACACAGTTTCCCATTGACACAATGTTATAAATGGTGATTACCTTTCTCAATCATCAGATTTCAGAATATTCAATAAGATTTATAAAATAAGTATAGTAATGCTAAATAAACGGTATTTTTCAAAGGAGAATTTTGCGTATTTCTTACTTAACAGAACTTTATATGGCTACAACTAAACAAAACATAATGTAAAAATAAAGATGATATGCATAATTTATTTTCTGATTTCAAGTTTCTACTGTAGGCCACATGTACGATTGCTTTACCATGCGACCAATTTGAAAGGTTTGGGTGGAATTCCATGGCTTGCATATCATTTTTCAAGAATTAGCAAGCTTGACCTGTCTCGTTGAACTCATCTTTCAACATTCCGGGTGATCGCACCATAGCTGATGGACAGCCTCTTGATTGCTCTAAATGGGCGACTGCTAAAATAATCCACTAGCTGCTTAATTCAAACTAATCTAACCTAAAGTTTCTTGCAAATATAAGCAATTATGTTTTAACGAGATTTATAAAATAAGTATAGTAATGCTAAATAAACGGTATTTTTCAAAGGAGAATTTTGAGTATTTCTTACTTAACAGAATTTTATATGGCTACAACTAAACAAAACATAATGTAAAAATAAAGATGAAATGCTTAATTTATTTTCTGATTTCAAGTTTCTAGTGTAGGCCGCATGTGCGATTGCTTTACCATGCGACCACTTTGAAGGGTTTGGATAGAATTCCATGGCTTGCATATCATTTTTCAAGAAGTAGCAAGCTTGACCTGTCTCGTTGAACTCATCTTTCAACATTTCGGGTGATCGCACCATAACTGATGGACAGTCTCTTGATTGCGCTAAAAGGGCCACTGCTAAAAGAATTCACTAGCTGCTTAATTCAAAGTAAACTAACGTAAAGTTTCTTGCAAATATAAGCAATTATGTTTTAAGTATCTCTTCCCAATCATTAGCTGACTACTACAAATTGGTATCTATTCCAGAACAAACTATTAAAAGCTCACATCTGTAGTAGAGCCAATATCAACTGATTATACAAACACGGATTTAGCCATCCGGTAGATAAGCCGCCATTATTGCAAATGATTAAATGCTGCCGTTAAAAATAATCACCGTCGTATGTCGGGAACCTTCTGTATCTATAAATTACTTTCTTATAAGTAGGATATGTTGTAAAGTACCTGAAGATTCTTCCTTGACTCGCAACAAGTTGAGTTGGAACAACAACTGAATTTAAATGTTTTTCCTCTATATTGAAGAGATACCGTATATTTTATTTAATTATATATTGACCATTTTTGTCCAATACATTTTGCCATCTGGTAGTAGCATGATTCCATGATTGTAGAATTTCTGGTTTTTGTTTGCAAAAAACTGAACCAACTGATTTCTTTTGAAAATAGTTAAAACATTTTAATATTATCGTTAAGAAATATTTTTAAGAAAATAATTGAAATATATGGGATTTTTTTCATACGAAATTTAGTATTAACTATTTTTTTCCAATGGATAAGCCATTATCACCGTCGTATGTCGGGAACCTTCTGTATCTATAAATTACTTTCTTATAAGTAGGATATATTGTTAAGTACCTGAAGATTCTTTCTTGATTCACAACAAGTTGAGTTGGGACAGCAACTGAATTTAAATGTTTTCCTCTATATTGAAGAGATACCGTTTTAATATTATCGTTAAGAAATATTTTTAAGAAAATAATTGAAATATATGGGATTTTTTTCATATGAAATTTAGTATTAACTATTTTTTTCCAATGGATAAGCCATTTCAATCCCTTTTTTTTGCGAAGCTACAGTGTGAATTCAAGTCCTGTTACAGGCCACTCACCGGAAGCAGGGTCGACCAAACTGTTGAGGATGGATAACAACGAGACAGCTCCAAATACCATGAATATACATATAGTCCAATAGGAGACAATTTCCTTACTTAAGGATAAGCCATTTCACTCCCTTTTCTGCGAAGCTACAGTGTGAATTCAAGTCCTGTTACACGCCATTCACGAAAGCAGGGTCGACCAAACTGTTGAGGATGGATAACAATGAGAGAGCTCCAAATACCATGAATATACATATAGTCCAACAGGAGACAATTTCCTTACTTCAATATTATCGTTAAGAAATATTTTTAAGAAAATAATTGAAATATATGGGATTTTTTTCATATGAAATTTAGTATTAACTATTTTTTTCCAATGGATAAGCCATTTCAATCCCTTTTTTTTGCGAAGCTACAGTGTGAATTCAAGTCCTGTTACAGGCCACTCACCGGAAGCAGGGTCGACCAAACTGTTGAGGATGGATAACAACGAGACAGCTCCAAATACCATGAATATATAGTCCAACAGGAGACAATTTCCTTACTTAATAAATATAAAGATTGATAAAGATATATCTATTTCAAGGGAACAAGCTGGATTTGATCTCTTGTTTCAAACAATGAAATATGTACTTCCTTCAGCAGCTTTAATGATATTGTTTACGATTTTATCACGCTTATCACCAGACTTTCTTATAAGCAAACCATGGTTAGGAGTTGTATCAGCGACAGCCACTGGAATGAGTTTAGCATCAGGTTTTGGTTTATTATCATATATTGGAATGTTTATAACATCGTCCGTTGTTACGGTTCCTTTTCTTGTTTTAGGTAAGAAGAATTTTTTTAATTTATACTTAAATTATATTTAATAGTATATATACCTTAAGTCTATCTGTAACAGGGATAGATGCGCCATATCTCTTCAAGGGATGCAAATATTTTAGGTAGCATGATCGCTGTAACCTTTTTCCCAACAAATTACACTATTTTTCAATCTGTTGACTATGAACTCGACGAATTGAGGCATAGCATAGTCCACTTAAGACGGAAGACTATTCAGAATGTCGATTGAAAGCTCTGGCTCAGACCCCCAATAATTTCCAAGAAATAGGATTAAATTCTAATAAACCTGAACGAAAATACGAAAAAGACGGATCAAATTAAAATATTCATTGAATTTCAACTGCCGTATTGGATCAACCATTTTGAATTTTCAAAATATTATAAGATTCCTATTTTGTAACTACAAAAACTCCCATATACGTGCTGATTTTCGTCAAAATAAGATTAACAATAAGAATCAGTGAAATTCGGAGCTGTCACTTTTGTTACCCAATTTGAGTATGAAAGTTTCCAATCATTACGTGAAGGGATATTTTTCTCAACAAAAAACATTCAAGTCGTCGAGAAAATAATGATTTTTAAGACAAAATAAATATTGGAAATTTATTTTCTTCCTTTTATACCCATGTGGAATTTCGAGTTGACATGTTCTCGAGCTAGTTCTGCGGAATCTCTAAAAATTTCAGCTTTTTGATCATAGAAAAATTACTCAAATTCTTAAGGACAAACATTCATATATACAAAAAGCAGTATGTACGTATATAACTTTAATATACAATATAATATTTAATATTTATAATATTTATATAATATTA
>AYEL01061394.1:0-16902 GCA_000484575.1 Olivierus martensii | reverse complement strand
TACAACTGAAGAGGATACGTATTGTATCGAAAACGTTTTTGTATATTAAAGTTATATACGTACATACTGCTTTTTGTGCTATTTATGAACTTGTTAAGCTTAATAACAGTGAGATAAGCAGTTTATTTTACAATTTGTTCCTCTATTCATATATACATAAAAAGTACGTAAATACATGAGTCTTTAAGCGTTATACATATATAGGTTTATAAACAGGAATTTTTTATTAATTTTATGCATTACAGGAAATTTATTTTCTTCCTTTTATACCCATGTGGAATTTCGAGTTGACATGTTCTCGACAGGAGTTGACAGGAAAGAGAATATTTTATGATTGGTTTGAAATAACCAATCATAAAATGCTTTCGGTTTAAGTACTTTAAAGGATTTAGGCTGGGCCACTTGGAAATAATGATAGCAACATCCCCTGATTACAAACGTATCCCGATATCCAGCAAAATTCGATGGTATAATGCGCTTTTTAATAGAAGGGAGAGTAGCTCTCGAATGCTAATAAGTATTGGATGTGGGGAAAATTTCTACAAAATCAGAGCCTGCAGTGCATTAAGTGAATCCGCCTACATAATACTCTGATATTGGCCCTTTTGTTCTGATTTGTCTCAGGGCAAGCTGTATAACAAGCATCTCTGCAGTAAATGCAGTTGCCATGTATCAGAATGTATCTGTTCAGAATTCACTTCCGTCATCGTTCACATAAAATAGATGCTACATAGCCAACAGATTTAGAATCATCCGTAAAGATTGAGACAGAATCCTACAACGATGGGGATCTGAAAAGAGCTGTTGAAATGCATAGTGTAGGTTGGAATTCTGAGATCACCATGAAGGCTAAATTACAGATATTTGTCAGATATTCCAAATGTCAATAGGAATCTGTTCAGATTGGAATATGGACATTATATCCAGCGGATTTCAATAGGCAAATCTTGCATTCTCAGAGTGAATGATGGGATGCACGAAGGCCAAACAGCAATGGTGAGCTATAGAGTGTATTTGGCTCGCGCGGCCCCTGCGAGCCATTTGTTAAATTTGTCTCTAATTTGCGAGCTTCTTGTTGTTTGCTTTTTTTATTCATTCCAAGAAAAACACCTCTTGCGTGTCATAATCATACTTTAACTTACGTTACTCTTTCTCTTCCTCGTATTTGCGTATTTTCTGCGTTTCGGACTTCACAGAGGAAATTCACATTGTTAAGTTTCATGAAACTTAATAAAAATGTTAGGAACAACATTTAGAGTAGTTTTTTTGTTATCGTTTTACCATAAAAGTAAGGCAGATCGCACTTATACTTGAAAATCCTTGAAAAGTTAGCAACACTAAAAACAATAGACACTATTCAGTGAAATTTGACATTTCATATTCTAAAAAGATGTCTCATCAGTATTATCAAATCGTCTAGCTTCAACTATTTAAATGTGAAAAACTTTCAAATTTCTTACATTAACTTATTTTAATTATAGGACCATCTAATTGATTTTTTACAACATTCACAAATTACATGATTCCAATAAATTTATATTATTAATATATTTTATTCGTTTGTCTTTAATTCAATGATTTCAAAATGAAGGGCACGTTCAAAAATATGATGGGGTCTACATACAACAGATTTTTACCTGCATTTCTCTCAAAAATTTGCAGATGTGGAACCGGAAATTGAAATCGTATCCACCCAGGAGGTAAGCGATTGCTTTATCGTACGAGTATTCGATCGACTGAGTCAATTGAGGACCATATTTTTTATGGATGCATAGCTCATTCCGTTCTTAAGTTACATTCAATTATATAACTATAGAATTGAAATTACTTATTGAAAGAATATGTTTTCTAGTACTGATTTTTCTGCAGATAAAAAATTTGTAAATTCTTTTATAATTTTGATTTTTCTTTAATATTGTTTAATTATTATATGGAGTTCTGTATTTGTTATTTTACGACAGCAAGGCCTTCTCTTGAGAAGTCAAATTAAATACACTGAAGTTTGCAGAGCTGACTAAAATTGCAAGATTTATGTAATAATACTGTATGTAGTTACAGTTTTTATAATACAGTATATGTGCCATATGTCACCTATATATATATATATATATGAATTAATATTATATACATTTATACGTTTATATAAAAATCTATAATTTGCATAAATTACTAAAACGAAAAATCTAACTTTAAGGTATTTAGAAATAGATAATCTTGTTTTATTTAGAAGTAATTTAAATAAAAAATAATATCATAATTGATAACATTACAGATATATCATTTTTTAAATATTTACATTTTAAGGGATTGGTATGGATGACACATTCGTCATGTTATCTGCATGGAAGAGAACTGACCCACAGAAATCCATGGAAGATAGGATATCCGAAACTTACAAAGAATCTGAAGTTTCCATCACTATTACTTCTCTTACTAATATTGGTTCTTTTACTGCGGGTTATTTTTTCTCAAATTTACCATTTCTCAAGACTTTCTGCATTTTCATGGCATGCTGTTTTATATTCGACTATATATATCAAATTACTTTTATTGGAGCCTTTCTAGTCATTTTTGGAAAAGTAGAACAACATCGTTTGCATTCAGTCGTATTTGTTCCACTTAAAGATACCAAATTCCGGTAAGTAAGAAACACAAATGCTTTAAATTTATTTATATCCCATTATAATATATTAAAAAATGACTCAATAATGAAAAGATAAGCATAATACAAGGTATGATGAAAACTGTATGGAAAAATATAAAGCAAAATTCATTCATATTTATTTAAGTTATAAAACAAAATTTAATCCAAATTAAACTTAATGATCATGCCAAATTTCCTTTAAGTATAACGGATTTTAATGATTTAAATAATTTGAATTATTTTAGCGCTATCTCGTAATCAGAATATTTAATAAGTATTTAATCTATGAGTGGCGCCATCTATTAATTAAAAATTAAACTAGAACTATTTCTTGAGAAACTATTTTCTTCAAATATATTTAATTAAAAATTCTAGTTTAATTATTAATTAACAGATGGCGCCATTTACAGATTAAATAATTATTAAATATTCTGTTTACGAGATGGCGTAAACAGTTGGGTCCCAGTAGAGAGCCTACATTCAGAGAATGGCCATATGAGGATTAGCCGCCATGTCTTTTCCAAACGTTTCCATATCACTGATCTCTGTGCATGTATAGAGATTAAATGTTATACATCTATTGTTATATATAAAAAAAGAAAAAATTTTCTGAAACACATTTTAATTACAATAAAATTTAACAATATTCATGCTAGAATATTTTAGTTTATTAAATAAATATAAGTTGAAATATGTACAGTCGGTTGCAGAAAGATCCGAACATTAGCGGAAACGGTTGGGCATTCCTACAATATGCAAAAACGGATCGGGTAATTATTCCAGCAATAGATCGGTGTAAGTAGAACGTGGTAGCGATCATGCAGGCAGTCGCTTAGCAACGGGGGTAGGAAGGTGCATTGAATGGGTTTTAGATTTATACGACAGGACACTATTTCGTTGATTATCTTTTACTTTTGTGTTTTATAAATACATTAGGTAACATAATAAATATTAATGTAGCAAATTAGGGATATAAATATTTAGTATTAACTATTTTTTTCCAATTGATAAGCCATTTCAATCCCTTTTTTGCGAAGCTACAGTGTGAATTCAAGTCCTGTTACAGGAAACTCACCGGAAACAGGGTGTATTAACTATTTTTTTCCAATTGATAAGCCATTTCAATCCCTTTTTTGCGAAGCTACAATGTGAATTCAAGTCCTGTTACAGGCCACTCACCGGAAACAGAGTCGACCAAACTGTTGAGGATGGATAACAATGAGACAGCTCCAAATACCATGAATATACATAAAGTCCAACAGGAGACAATTTCCTTACTTAAATTCAACAAATAACCTGAATTCTATTTTATTGTTAAGATGCTTTTGTTGAAAATAACTTTTTTTTATTTTCGTTGCTATAAATACAAAACAATTGAATGTTTAATGCAAATTTGTGTACAATATACAAACAATCAGAATTTGTGCATAATTTTAATAATTCCATAATACTTGATAATGTAAGAAATAGTCCTAAAATTTATAAATAAATTAAAGTTGAATTATAATTTCATAATAAAGTGAAAATATTTTCTTATTTTAATAGAACAGATTCCTTAATACAGCAAACAATTCGTGAGAAATTCCGCTTTTCTACTATTCTTACTATTGCTCACAGATTACAAACAATTATCGATTCGGACAGAATTATGGTAATTTCTCATTTAATATTAATGAAAAATTATTATTGTTATTCCATTTTATTAACGTTGTTTACTTTTCTTAATGATAATTTATTTAATAACAAAATTTCAAAATTAACTTTTAGATTTTACAAGATGGAAGGATAGAAGAATTTGACGAACCACATAAACTGCTGAACAAAGAAGGAATATTTTATAACATGGTGAAGATGACTGGAATGATGAAAAGATTTCGCTCAATTGCAGAGGAATCGCATGTAGCGAAGAATAATGAAAGATGTTCAAACTGAATGAGAGGTTGTAACTGTATATTAAATGCTGGATATGAAAGTAATTTAATGCAATAAGAAAAATAAATAATTTGAATGATAAAACATTATAATTGAATAAATCAATAATATTTATCAATATATAAAATATTATTAACAGATAAAAAGAATACATTGTGTAGTATGAGGAAAGAAAAATAAATAATTTGAATGATAAAACATTATAATTGAATAAATCAATAATATTTATGAATATCTAAAATATTATTATTAACAGATAAAAAGAATACATTGTGTAGTATGATCAGTTACAAAAACAATAAACCTTTGTAAGTTAAATAATTTATAATATGAATTACGTTTCGACCATTCCATCTATAAAAAAATGTTTTTTTTTTTATTTAATTGACAAAAGTCTACTGGACTGTTTAAACGTTATTATTGTTATAATAGTTTACTTGATCTGTGAAAATATTTTGTTGTTTTCGACCATTCCAGTTCCATCTATAAAAAATGAGTTTTTTTTATTTAATTGACAAAAGCCTACTGGACTGTTGATACGTTATTATTGTTATAATAATTTACTTGATCTGTGAAAATAATTTGTTGTTTTTAATAACAAATAATTTATTTTCTCAAAACTTAACCTCATTGGATTTCTGCTTCAATAGTTGGTCTACTGTAAAGAAAATTATGTTTAAAAATATAACACAAAATATATTGCAAACTAATCAGCAGATGTCCCAAAAATATGAATTCAAATTTAATTGAAAAGTTATGATTAATTATGTGATTTTTTTATTGAATTATTTTCGCATATCTTTGTGAACAATTTTAACTATACAATATATGCTAATAGTGGTTAGACATAATAAATTTTATTCGCTATCTAAATAAATTACAATATTAGGAATTTATTTAGATAGCCTCTCAAATTTTTCTTATCATCCTCAAAAGTTCCCTTTTGAGGATGATAAGGAAAAAATAAAATATGAATTCAAATTTAATTGAAAAGTTATGATTAATTATGTGATTTTTTTATTGAATTTTTTTCGCATATCTTTGTGAACAATTTTAACTATACAATATGTGCTAATAGTGGTTAGAGATAATAAATTTTATTCGCTATCTAAATAAATTACAATATTTGGAACTATACAATATGTGCTAATAGTGGTTAGACATAATAAATTTTATTCGCTATCTAAATAAATTGCAATATTTGGAATTTATTTAGATAGCCTCTCAAATTTATATTTATTTATATGCCTCTCAAATTTTTCTTATCATCCTCAAAAGGAAACTTTTGAGGATGATAAGGAAAAAATAAAGTTTCTTGAAGATGAAAAAAGTATATGCTGTACTTACAAAAATATTTGAACGAACGGACAATTCGCTGAATATGATATTTTTCCAAATATACATACACGTTCTTTAATTTTGCTGTTTTTGTTACTTTTATTTTTTCTTTATTCTTTATTATTATTTCATTATTTTTATTTATTCATTGTAATATAATTGCTTTATGAAACAAATGATATAATTGCTCCCTATTCGATTATTCTATTGTATTCGTGATATTTCTATTGTATGGCACTATATCTCTACACGTGTATATGATGTGAGAACAAAAATATTTGAACGAACGGACAATTCGCTGAATATGATATTTGTCCAAGTATACATACTGTATACGTTCTTTAATTTTGCTGTTTTTGTTACTTTTATTTTTTCTTTATTCTTTATTATTATTTCATTATTTTTATTTATTCATTGTAATATAATTGCTTTATGAAACAAATGACATAATTGCTCCCTATTCGATTTCGTGATATTTCTATTGTATGGCACTATATCTCTACACCTGTATATGATGTGAAATTACGAAACAAATGACATAATTGCTCCCTATTCGATTTCGTGATATTTCTATTGTATGGCTCTATATCTGTACACGTGTATATGATGTGAGAGAGTCCCTGTGATAAATAATAAAATTTCAAGTTATCAAGTGGGCATATCTTCTTCCATTACCTATTCGATTATTCTATTGTATTCGTGATATTTCTATTGTATGGCACTATATCTCTACATGTGTATATGATGTGAGAGGGCCCCTGAGATAAATAATAAAATTTGAAGTTATCAAGTGGGCATATCTGCTTCCACCAGTAAGTCTAACCCCCAAAGGACAATATGACAAAAAAAAGACAAGTCTACTGTTCAAATTTTATTATAATTCGCAGATACCTCTCAAATTATTCGTATTTTTACTTCCGGATAGGACGCTGTACGATTTGAGTAATATATGACCGAAGTTGATAGGAGTGGTTATATGTTTTTTATAAAGCAAATTATATTACAAACAATAAATGAAAATAACAAACATTTAAAATAAAATTAAGAAACTTTATGTCCATTCTGCCCTTTGTATATTCCATGAGTACTTCACAGGGCACTTTTTGTAAGAGTTGATCAACATAAATGTCTTTCGGTAAATGTCCGCCATTCAATTGTCCGGGAGTTTTCTTAAATAATTTATTATTTTGAATATTAATAATTATACTATAAAGTTGTAAATTATAATCTAATTCTGTGCTAATAATTACTATTGAAGTCTAATGACACTGATAAACAAATAATGACAATATTGTAACAGAGATATTTTATTATGTAAAATATTTAGCTTTTATTATGATGTTAATCCACTATTGAGTAAAATTTATAAATTAATTCTGAAGACTTCCTATTTGCAACTAATCTTGCATGAAATGGAAATATAATACTAAACTGTTTTAAATTGCTAAACAAATAATCATAACAAAAATTGGTCGGCCGGATGACCGCGTGGTAAAGCTGTGGCTTATGATCCGGGTCCTACAATTCCAGGTTTTCAAGAAAGATCCGGGCCCGGCGACCGGTTGAACCCCATCCTTCAATCAATCGATTGAAGGATGAGATTCAACCGATCTATCATGGATGTTGACAAACACCCATAATAGGGCCAGCCTGTGATGGACTATAAGTCACTGTCAGATAGATTTTCTCTTGTGCAATATTGCGGTTTAAAGGTGACTTTTATCATCAATTTGAAAAAATAAGTAAATAAATAATCCCTTTTGTTAATACTGTCTGTGACCTGTAAATAACTTTTCTTCGTTTGTTATTAATGTTATTTGAATTCTGATTAAAGAAAGAATTTAATTTGTGTCGAAATATGTAATAAACATTCATCTTGATGATTTTGAGATATCAATTCTTATGTCGTTTTGTGTAGTATTTCTATACAGAAAAACTAGATAATCTAAGTGAAGTTTTCTGTAGTATGTCTATACAGAAAAACTAGATATTCTAAGTGAAGCTAAGGGAATAAATATTAAATCAAATTAACGTTTAGCGTAACAATTCTGAATTAATCTGTAACTTTAACAATTAATTTTTAAATCAAGATTACGGAGCCGCAATCTGTTGAGTTAATAATTAATTAAATTTTATATTTGAACTCAGATGCCGCCATCTAGTATTTAATAATTAGACTAGAATTTTTAAATTAATTTTCCCGGAATTATTCGGTTAGGGGTTGGTTTTGCTTGAAGTATTTGGTTTAATTTTTTATTTTTCTACTTAGTTTTAATTACAGTATTTAATCTGATTTGAGCCCAACAATGTAAGTAGTAAACGGTTTGAATGTTCAATGTTAGAAAAATGAAGTTGTCTATTATACTGTATTGATTTTGCCCACCGCCAAAATGTAGGACGCGAACGGAAATCGATTATATAGTAATTGACTCTATTTTGACGGCCAGACATCTCCCATTTATGTTAATAAGTGTGATGAGCAGATCATAATAATTATTAATAAGAACTTACTGCGGCAATATCGAGTTTTATACCACCAAGTCAGCGGCTTTCTTTTGCTGGCAATTGGCCATTGGCGCTGTCCATCCAGTTTCTTCTTGTCCTTACTGTTAATATGGAGGGTATAGCCACCGCTTTTTCCTCCGAGGTGTAATCCAGCTGCTTGACCCCAACGATGCTTAAGCCAAATCTGTGTGAACAGATTTTCATCGAGTTTTATACCACCAAGTCAGCGGCTTTCTTTTGCTGGCAATTGGCCATTAGCGCTATCCATCCAGTTTCTTCTTGTCCTTACTGTTAATATGGAGTCAGCGGCTTTCTTTTGCTGGCAATTGGCCATTAGCGCTGTCCATCCAGTTTCTTCTTGTCCTTACTGTTAATATGTAGGGTATAGCCACCGTTTTGTCCTCCGAGGTGTAATCCAGTTGTTTGACCCCAACGATGCTTAAGCGAACTCTTTGTACACAGATTTGCCATGAAGATTTGTGACTGCGAAGATAGCCCGCCTGGGGCGCTAGTATCCACCTTGCTCGATAAGGTTCCAAATTATTAAAAATTCTAATTAAATACTAGATGGCGCCACCTTAGTTAATATTTAAAAATTAATTATTAACTCAACAGATGGTGGCACCGTAGTCTTGATTTGAAAAATTATTGTTAAAATTAGTTTAATTCAGAATTATACGCTAGGGGTAATTTGGCTTGAAATATTTGGTATAAAATAGCTATGTAAATCGTACAGGTCAGTGGATAAGTTTCGAAGAATGCATTTAATTCAGAGAAATCTCAAATTTTTAGTAGTACCACTGAATCACTAAAAATTTGAGATGAACATATCTGAGCCCCGCGAGCCCGCTAAGTCGTTAACAAGCGGTCTCCGACAGGCAGATAGCCTATGAGCAGCGTGTGACGCGAGTAAGGACGGGTGATGAGAGGCTGGACAGAACGGACACTGAGACTACGTTTGTAGGTACAAACATCTTTTATTGGAGAGAGAGATAAATTGGTTACAAATAAACGACCCGACAATTTATGTCGGAGGACAATACCTTCAAGGCTGTGTAGAAATCTCTTCGGTAGGTCAACCTCAACATTCGCTCATTCTTTCGATGAATGTCGGCAGTTATTCTCCGGAACCTCTTCGGCGGCAGGGTTTGCTGGGAACTTACACGATTCAGTCCAGTATAATTTCACCAACGTCGGGGTATGATCGAAGGGAGGCGGTATTAGCACCACTCGACGATACGACGTGATTATCGTCCACAGTTCTCTTGTCTGTACAGATACTTTGTACAGGTGGGTGTTCTCAATGAACAACCATGAGGATCAGAATGACCCAACTGTCTCTTGCGTTTCTCGGTGTTTAAAATAGACTCGGCTATGTTTTTGCACCTTAAGACTGACTTTAGCATCAGGTGAGATTTAACCGTATTTTACAGTGGACAGGAATCAACTCAACTGTTTGGCGGGCTTGGACCAATTGCTGCTCTCTTCCGCGGGCTGGAGCCAACTGTCCTACACGTTGGGCTGGAACAAACTGTCCTTTCTTTGTTCAGATTCTCCTTCTACACTTTCGATAGATAAACAAATATATCTCTCCCCTTTCCTAGGGAAGGCGTCCTCCTAACCTCTGTCTAATAATTCTGCACAACTCCTCCGAACACCTGCACGATGTCGGAGTTCCGTGCAGCTTACTTCATAACATGTTTATTTTCTTTTGGGGAGATAGTAGAGACAGAAGTACTTCGGACCCGGCTGGAACAGAGACGCTCTCACCCGATGTTGCCTATAAATTTGTCAATTTCATAAATTTACGATCGGGCGAGGAGTGATACTTTCCAGCGTGCCGACCTCGGGTCCTCACATATCTGTTAGAAAATATATAGCGTTCTATCGCGATATGAAAATATAAATTTCAGCGAGACTTTGCGACATATGATAAAATTTAATGAATCGATCTGGTTTCGATCATAAGATGTAAAAAATATGATAAAATTTGAAAGGAGCACCATGTCTGGAATGTTTTGTCATGTTATTCTATGGGAGTTAGGCTTAGTTATAATGCCAGATGTGCTTAGTTAAAAACTAGAAATGTTTTCATATATCGCACGGGTCCTCTAAAACTTATTTACGTATTGCCATAAAATTTCTGTAACGTATAATCGAAATCGGATAGTGGGTCGTTATATCATTTATTTTGTAAAGCAATTATATTAAAATGAATAAATAAAAATAATACAAAATGCAAATATGAAAAAAAATGACAAATAATAAATACCAAAAAAGGTGTAAGTCCATTTGGCCAATTACCCATTCAGCGAGTTGTCAATCCGGTCAAATGTCTATAATCCGGATAAGTTTAAGAATCACAAGTTATACAGAATTAAAAATACAAAATAAAATCAATTTGTAACTAAAACCTTTATTTAACATATTATAGAATTTAGGATTTATTATAATTTATTCTATACTGAATAATTTTGTTAGTACAATTACTCTGTCTTCAAGAATTTTCTTCCAGTTTTACATATTATCCTTAAAAGAGAACCTAATTACAAATAGTGTAATTCATTTAGATAGCAAACAAAATTTATTGTCTAGAAATTATTAGCACATATTGTATAGTTAAAATTGTTTACAAAGATATTGTATGAAAAAAACATAATATAAAATTCCAGATTACAAGTAATCATACCTTTTTCACTAAATTTGAACTCATGTTTTTGGGATATCCACTGATTAGCTTGGAATATATTTTGCTTTTTATTTTATTTCATGTAATATAATTTTCGAAACATTAGACCAACTATTAAAGCAGAAATCATTCTGCTTAAAAATATATCTAAAATTCAACAATTTCTATCGAATTGTTTGATGTATAAAACGGAGTAAATTTAAAAAAAATTAACTAGTTTTTAAAAAAACATCTAAATATTTTCACAGATTAAGTAATTTATTATTACAATAATGATGTTGTCGAAGTCCAGTCGGCCATCTTCAATAAAATAAAAATAAAATAAAAAATTTCTTTATTATCTTACGGTGGCAACTAGAATGGCCGAAACGTTATTAGAGTGGTTATAAAATATTTTCCAAAAATAGTATATTTTTTTTTTATAATTGAACATACTACTCACTTGTCAGAATGAATTCTTATAATTTGTTAGTACTGTTATATTAGATATTAATAAACATTACTGATTTATCCAATTATAATGCAGTGGAAATCGGTTAAAGAACTGATCGGATAATGAACAAGTCACCTAATGAAAACTTTTGCTAAAGATTTTTTTAACGAACAGTTCGGATAGCGAACACTTTTTCGAAAGATTTTTATGTTTGGTTAACGAACACATTCGGATAACGAACACTTCACAGAACAAACTGTGGGACCTGCAGACTGAGGGAATGATAGGTCGGCCAGATGGTCACTCCTCCAATTTTTCAGAAAGGGTCCGGGCTCGGCCCGTTGAACCTCATCCTTCAACTATGCGATTGACCCCATCATGGATGTTGGCCAGCTAATGATGAGTTCTATAAATGGCCGTCCCTAGATAAAAATATATCACAAGAATATGGTGGCTTAACTAACCTAACGGAAGGACAAGCTTAGGCTTTGCCCGTTCGTATAGATATAGGTAACGATTGGGAGAACAGTAGTTTTTCCCGATTAAAATGAACTCTGAGACAAAACAAAGATTTATTAAAGAATTACCTTCTTTAATAAGAGATTTTATACCATCTTGCTTGGTATTAGAATGCACCCACACCAGGATGAGATCAATATTCTTGGGGATCGCTATAACGACAATGCTATTAATCACTTCCGAAAAATCCTGAAGAGAGGAAAAAACTTGACATTGGACAGATTCTTTAACGGAAAATAAACATAATAGATGAAAATGCATTATTATATGTATACAGTATATTATGTTATTACATATAAATAAACCTAGTAAGAAATTAAATATTTTATTTTTTGGGGAGTTTCAGAACGAATTAATCAATTTCTCTTAAAAATCTATGGTAAATTGATGATCGGTTAACGAACAATCCGGATAACGAACATTATCTTAGAACAGATTATGTTCGTTAACCAATCACCCACTATATTATAGTATTCAAATAATATATTCTTTACTACAATTAAGTATTTTCATATCCAGCATTTAATACAGCTACAACTTTTTATGCAATTTTTCTTCTTCTTTATTTTTCTGTAGTTTCGATTTCTCGGCATCTGAGCCCAATCTTTTCATCATTCCTGTCATCCTCACCATGTTATAAAATATTCCTTCTTTATTCAACAATTTATGTGGTTCGTCAAATTCATCTATTCTTCCATCTTGTAAAATCTAAAAGTTTATTTTGATATCTTTTATCAAATAATTTATAATTAAGAAAAGTAAACAATATTAACAAAACGAAATAGCAATAATAAATCATTATTTATTTTAAAAGAGAAATTACCATAATTCTGTCCGAATCGATAATTGTTTGTAATCTGTGAGCAATAGTAAGAATAGTAGAGGAATGGAATTTCTCTCGAATTGTTTGCTGTATTAAGGTATCTGTTCTATTAAAACAAGAAAATATTTTAGCTTGTTTATAAAATTATTATTTAAACATTACTAAAATTTAAAAAAAAAAATTAATATTTATTACACAGTCTGATAATATATAATAGAATTATTAAAATTAAGCAGAAATTCTGATTTTATGTATACTAGTATACTCTTGTCCAGCGGATCTCAACCTTTTCATAAATGCGTACCGCCAAAATAAAAATTCAAATCTTTTAGTATCACCAACGAAAATCTGTGTCGTATGCAAATAAAATGTCAAGATTATACATGTACCATAATCAGTTTGAGACCTCTGCTGTAGTGAAATGTGCATTAAATGCACATACTTGTTTTTTTAGTTACAGAAATAATAAAAGTAAAAAGCATTTTCAACAAAAGTATCTTAAAATTGAATTCAGGATATTTGTTGAATTGAAAGTGGAAATGATCTCCTCTTGGAAATTTTATTCATGTTGTTTGGAGCTGTTCTATTGTTTCCCGTCTTCTACAGTATGTTCGACAAGTATGAGTCGGCAGTAACAGGCCTTGAATATCACTTGCATCTTAGTAAAGCAAAGGGTTGAAAATGGCTCTATCCATAGGCAAAAAAAATAGATTAATGTTAAAATTCATGTGAAGAAGGAATCCAATATATTCCAATTACTTTCCTGAAAATATTTCTAAACATTAATTTTAAAAAGTTATACTATTTTCAAAATTTAATTCTTCATTATATGGAAAAAACAGTTATATTCAATTTTTGTCCAATCCAATTTATGGCGAGTCATTCTAGAAATTTCATGTATTTTTCAATATATCTAGTTAAAAGAAATAATTTAGGAATATAGGAAGTATACGACTTACGACGATCCGGATTTGGACAGTGATTTTTTATGACGAAAATCCTTAATTATAACGGCCGTATTCAATTATTTGCCAAAATCACAGTAATTCACTGGATGGTCGCGTTTTAGCCAGAATGGAAGAGTGAAGTGTGTTTTCACCCTGAAAGGATTGAAAATGACGTCATCTACTGACAAAAATTGATATTGATCTGAAGAGATATTATAACGTGAAGTTCGTTTCTGTTAGCAACTTATTTTCTGTTAAATTCAACATTCGACATCTACAGGTTTTTCGATTTGAACTTTAACAAAACAATGGCGAACGTACTCAGTGCAGAGTTTAGGAAAAGCATGAAGAGTCAAATAACTTTAAAGAAAAATTTAACAGTACATCGTTAGTGCCTTTTTACTATACATTGAGGAGATATTGGATGAAGTTTACATTCACAGATACATCAGGAATTCACCACTGAAAGGCGCAACATAGATAAGAAAACTAGTTATTGTTTCTGAAAAAGATTTTCAAATTGATATCAGATAAACATGGAAAGCAATGTAAAACGTAGAAAAGAAATAATTTTTTGGAAAATATATTCTTTCTTTATACTGTAATGCAGCATCTTTTGCATCTTGTAATCTCAATTCTTTGAATTTTTGAAAACTCATTTTAATAACTTTCATATGATATAAAATTGAATATAGCTAGCAATTTAGAAGAAATTTATACTACATTCGAAAAATTTAATGTTTCGCAACTCTGTTTACTTAAAACATCAAATTGTTAAAAGAAAATATATAATATATTGTGGTTCGGTCATAGTTGAGCGAAATACAATATTTTATGTAAATAATTTGATAATTTTAGGTATACATTACAGTAAACAGCTCTTTTACGAATAAAAACACTATTAACTAAAATGATAAATTTTATAAAGATAAGCTAGCTCATCACAAAACATCGATAAAAGTATCAGAATAAATATATTAAAATCTCTATGTAAGATAAGATGGGAAAACTATCCTCTATAATTACAATAGATATTCATTTTAGTCCTATATATTATCTGATAAATTTATTATTACTACCTTTTAATTTACAATTATATTTCTATTTAATTATAATATTATATGTTAGATATAGCACATAATTTGATATTTATAAAAATTTCTTTTATGGGTGCATTTGTAATAAATTAGACAACGACCAGGTTAAACTCAATGCCGTGCTACAAGATCGCAACTAAAATTGTTTTTTACTTAATATGTTGCGTTGTTTAGCACCTTATAACATCATGATGGATAAATACAACACTCATTCACATTAACATTAATATCACAGATCGATAGCTACGGCGTTGGCATGCCACGTAGGACGACGAGTTTGTGTCTTATATCTGACATCTCCCGAAAAAGTTTCACCATCTGTTAGTCTTCCCCTAATGCCGTCTTGTCATTGAGGAACTGGCCAACAAGAACAGGGTGCAGCTTGTATGGGTGCCAGGGCACAAGGGGACTGGGGCAATGAGTTGCTGATAGGGTTGCCAAGGAAGGGGCTTCTCACCCTCTTTATGGACCTGAGCCTGTCCTGGGCATTTGTTCGGATGTCTTTGGGTGGGTTATCAAGGACTGGCTGGCAGCCCAGCATCTCACTTTCTGGAGGCCATCTGTGGTCTTAGGCAGGCAAAGGCTCTCATTTTGGGTTGCTCTGTTCAGCGAACTAAAGAGTTGCTTTCTCTGAATAAACATGAAGTCAGGATTGTTCCAGGGCACTGTCATCTTAGAAGACATCTTCACTCGATTGGGCTTGTTGATAGCCCTATTCTGTCATCTTAGAAGACATCTTCACTTGATTGGGCTTGCTGAAAGCCCTACGTAGAAGATGTCAGTATGAGAAGGAAACTCCTCTTCACATTTTGTGTTTAGGAGACATCTTCACTTGATTGGGCTTGTTGATAGTCCAATGTGTATTTGGAAGACATCTTCACTTGATTGGGCTTGCTGATAGCCCCATGTGTAGTCTTAGGAGACATCTTCACTTGATTGGGCTTGCTAATAGTCCCCTGTCATCTTAGGAGACATCTTCACTTGATTGGGCTTGCTGATAGTCCGATGTGTAGAAGATGTCAGATGTGTAGATGAGATCAGTACGAGGAGGAAACTCCTCTTCACATTTTATGTGAATGTGTGGCTCTTGGCTTAGGCGTGATCTTTTCGGGATGTATTTTCTTGTCCGGAAGATCTTGTTACTGTCCCATTGAGGAAAATACTGTCGTTAGTTTTAAAGACGGGACGTCTTCTAGGATAATGTAATTGGGGGTGCACAATAGACCATTGGTGGTCCTGGCGATTGGGCTGGGTAAGCTCCGCCCTTTTCTTCTACTACTACTACTACCACCCTGTTCCACCTGTGTGAAGTTGGCCCCCACTTTTGAATTTTTAAATTTTTTCTTTTGCATTCGTTTGCACCTCGTTAGCACCTTTTGCACTTTTAATAATTTCGTTTGCACCCCTACCGTTTGGCCCCTAGAACCAAAACAAATTTGGCAGCGGCTTTCTTTTGCTGGCAATTGGCCATTAGCGCTGTCCATCCAGTTTCTTCTTGTTCTTACTGTTAATATGGAGGGTATAGCCACCGCTTTGTCCTCCGAGGTGTAATCCAGTTGCTTGACCCCAACGATGCTTAAGCCAAATCTGTACAAGCTTAGGCCTTGCCCGTTCGTGGAGATATAGGTAACGATTGGGAGAACAGTAGTTTTCCCGATTAAAATGAACTCGAGACAAAACAAAGATTTATTAAAGAAGGTAAGAGAGAGATTTTATAACATCTTGCTTGGTCTTAGAATGCACCCACACCAGGATGAGATCAATATTCTTGGGGATCGCTATAACGACAATGCTATTAATCACTTCCGAAAAATCCTGAAGAGAGGAAAAAACATGACATTGGACAGGTTCTTTAATGGAAAATAAACATAATAGATAAAAATGCATTATTATATGTATACAGTATATTATGTTATTATGTTATTATATATAAATAAACGTAGTAAGAAATTAAATATTTTATTTTTTGGGGAGT
>AYEL01061389.1:0-17473 GCA_000484575.1 Olivierus martensii | reverse complement strand
GTTTTCTCCTTCTTAAATTTTTAAATTGTTAATGTTGTAAAAACCATTTATCTAAAAATCATTTATTTAAATATGTTATTCTTTATTCTATGATTCTAATGTTTAAAATTTGTTCGATACTGGTATGAGAATTGTGGAATGCCTTCTTAAGTATTGTAGAACTGATGGACTCTAATCAGGTCCGAAAACGTTTTTCCTGATTAATAAATCTGTGAATACCTTGCTTATAGTGCTGTTTTATTCTCCTATTGACGTTTAAAGCAAGAGTTTGTGATATTTTGGTTACTCGGAGACAACGTAAAACAAATCAAAGATTTATTAAAGAAGGTTAGAGAGAGATTTTACAATTTTTTGGTGTTAGAATGGCACTCATACCAGGTTAAGGTCAACAGGCTCGGAGATCTCTACCACGACAATGCTATTAATCACTTCCAAAAAATCCTGAAGGAGAGAGAAAAGCAATCGATATTAGACAGATTCTCTATCGGAAAATAAATATAATAGATGAAAATGCAAGACTATGTATGTATATATTATTGTTATTATATATAAATAAACATAGTAAGAAATTATATAATTTTTGATTTATGTTTTTGGGTTTCTGGATCGAATTAATCAAATTCTTGTTAAAACTAAATCGATGATCGGTTAACAAACAATTTGATAACGAACATTTTCTTGGAACGGATTATGTTCGTTAACTGATCACCCACTGTATTATGATTTCTTACATTAGGGACTAGGAATTCCCCCATTGCTTACATAAAGTTTTAAAATTTTTACAATTTTAAAATGTAACACTAGAATTATTAGTACCAATAAGCATGCACTACAATATATGCATATTATATGTTACATTTTTTGTTATATTTTTTATTATCCTTTAACATTAAAAACCCTAAATGTTAATAATTACAAATTTATAAAATGTTGTATGCTTTCTTATATTTAAATAGCAGAGAAGAAATCTTATATAATTTAAAAGGGAGATCAGTAAACTGGTTACTTCATTTTAGACTTCCCCTACATGAGATCTAAAATTATCAAAATTATGCTTATATAATACTCAAAGGCCTCCTAAAAGTTAAAAAAAATAAAATTTTTAATGCAAATGAAACAATAACCAAATAAATTTTTATTTTAAAATAATTTTTAATATAACATAAAGGCAATTAATATCTTCTCATTTATCAAATATACAAACACACCGAATTACATAAATTTCTAGCTTATTTAAATTTAACTTAAAAATTTTTTGAAATGTGAAATATTTTTGAAATCAGCATAATTTACTGTGATTTTATATAAATAGTATTAACAATGGTTATAACACTACTCTAATGATAGTTAACTATTGGCAGTAATTTTAATTATCAATATTAAAATTATTGTAGATTGTAATAGCTATCTTAATGTGATGTAAAATTGTACAAATCTATCTTATTATGATAGTTATGTATCTTTTCACTTGTTAAAAACTATGCATACAAAGTAAGATATTGGTATATTTTTTCATATTTTAATATTTTACAAAATATTTAATTTAATGATCATAGTCTTTTTATAAATATTATCCTAAATTTATATAAATGTGTTTAATTATTTTAATAGGCTGGAAAAGGATGGATTTTCAATCATTCATCATCATTTAAACATAATGATGTTATTGCACAATATCTTTTAAAAAGGTGAATTTAAATATCATTTTATATTTTTTAGCTAATTTTGATTGAAATCTATTAAATAAAATATTAGTGAAAAATAATACATTTAGTTCTCATAATTATGACTTATATCATTCCTAAAATAATCGAGTAAACTGAAAATGCATAAATTTTTAACATGTATTTCAATTTAGAACATTCCAGAAAATACTTGCATTTTTCTGTTCTACTTGAGGTCATAAATCAACAAAAGCTTTCAAAAGTTATATTTCATTGAAATTTTCCTTCAGTATAATTTCAACAGCAATCTCTTTCTCGTTACTATTGGTCAGTTCATGCTAAAATATGATTGAACTACTAGCACAGAGTGAGACAAAGACATAAGGAAGAGATGAAAATATTTATTAACATGATATAAAAAATAAAGAATTAATATCAAATATATCTATTATTATTACTTTTGTTTAATGCTTTTTTAGTATTCTGATCCATCTGAGCCTTTATCCTAAAGACATCATAATTGAGTGATTATAGTTCAATTCATTTTCTATTTTGTGATTTTCATGTAGAAAGCAATATACAATAGAAGCTGCTTATTAGAATCATTTTGATACCGATCTATTTTGATGATGATAACCAATTGATAACATTAAGCAATGCAAGTCAAAAAAGCATAATTATCAATTTTTTTTAATTATTATATAGTACATACTGTACTTTGCTGTTATATACAGTGTAATCTTGATTGATTATTTTTGTCGGGACTCCCAAAAAAACTATGGATACAAGGAAATGATAGATGCGGGGATATAAAAAAATAATAAAAAATGAAAATTAGATTAAAAGATAACACTAATAATAATAATACAAAGCTATATAACTGATGGACGAACACTTATTGAACTTTATATTGTATATTATGTAATCAACTAAGTGAAAAAGTGAAGTGAAATGATTTACGCTTAAGCTGTTGCCAATTCCAGTTTATGGAAAATTACAAAGAACTAGAGCAATAGTAAGAAAATTCTTATATCAAAAATAATTTTTAATTTTTTTTCAATAAAGGGAATTACAAAGTCACTAAATCTCTATATCAGCAATTTTAAACTATATATTTCGTCATAAAAAAAAACATTAAAAATCTCCATATCAGGCAACAGTAAGGACGTGCCATTCGTAAGGGCAAGACGTGCGGTAAAACTACCTAAAGGCACTACGAATTTTGAAAAGCAGTCATATTTATCTGTATGAATTTTATTAAATCAAAGCTTACATCATTCTAATAATTGTTAATTAAAAATGTACACAAATCATATCTTTCCATTTAAGTCGAATCTGCATTATTTAAAATGGTGGAGAAGTGTTTATCTTCGGATTTTCTCATTTATTGACTAAATTTCAGTGAAAACGAAGCAATAAATGAACAATTAACAAATAATATTGTTTATTTTAATAGATTCAACCAATATTTTAATATTATCTGTGATATTTTTTTAATTTTAAATTCGGTATTTTATAGCAATGTATCGATTCTGATGACAATAACCAAAATCCTAATTACTATAAGCGGAGTTTTCATAATGCATTATAATATGGATGATTCAGGACCATAGATTTTTGATAACAATATCCCTGATTACAATAAACGGCTTCTACTGTATTTTCAGATTTATAATACTGATAAGTACTGACTCCACACAGGCAATCACCTCTGTGGAAATTTGAATACAAGGACAAAAGTACATTTTTTTCCCCATGTTATTTTACATTTAATATTGCAAAAATTATAAATGCAAATAAATAAAACTAAAATAATTGTTCATATTTATGTAATTTTCATAAAAAGCTATATAAATATTTGGATATTGACAACTCTTGCCCCTGTGACAAAAATTAAAAATCAGATTTGCCACTGATAGTATCAGATTTTTCATCTGTATATAATGAATAGTGAATGTTAGTTTTTCCAAATTATATATATCTGAAAATTTTTTCATTTCTTTGAGAGATGGGATGAATTTTTGAAACATGTATTTATGAGAAAATATATATGGAGAGTATATAAAACAAAGAATTAAGTGTATTTGGCATTATATTATTAAAAGAAATTGAAATTCATTTTAAAGAATATTAATAATTAAATTTACTACTATTTAATAATACAGGAAATCCCCAACTCATGACTGGACTGTCTTCAAAAATTTTGGTTGTAGTTCAAATCCATTATAACTTAGAATATGATTTTCCATAGTGCAATATCATAAATGGAATTTACATTCCCCACCCACCAGAACTCAGAATATTCAATGTTTTAAAAATAATAGTATACATAATATTGAATAAAATCTATTTATTCTTTAAAATAAGAAAAATGGAAAAAATGTAAAAAATGGTAAAAAAAAATGGAATGTTTAAATTATATTTGTCCCTTAGTTAGTTTCAATTAGAGTATATATTGTCTCTCTAAGGTTTTAGCGTCTGCCAGAAAACAGTCATTTATCACCTTGGAGGATCTGGTTAAAATTTCGTCACACAGATCTATTTTTTCAGAAGGGTCCAGCACTGAAAAGCCTGTTGAACCCTATTCTTCAATCTTCTGATTGATCCATCATATGTGTTGCCTGTGTGTGATGTGGTCTAAATGTGAACTGCCAGCAAAAGTATTCCATATGAATTCGTGGCTTAATTTAAACTAGCCTAACAAAGTTACTTAAAAAATAAGCAATTATTTTTTAATGCCATTTTTCAGTCATTGGCTGATAGCTACATAATAGAATCCACTCTGGCCCAACCAGAGCCGGATTTACCAATAGGCCGACTAGGCCGCGTCCTAGGACCCCGCGATTCTAGGGGCCCCAAAACTATTAATCAGCTTTCAACTATTATAAACTTTTAATAAGAAAAACTGGGTTTTATTAAAGTGCTAGATAAAAAGTAAAATTTTAAAGGCTCCATATAAGTTAGAGCCTTTAAAATTAGACGTAGCTGATTTGAATTTTTAGGGGCCCCAAAGCCTTGCTCATCCTAGGGCCCCCAAAAATGCAAATCCGGCTCTGGGCTCAATTATGATCTGCCCATATCTGTGGTAGAGTCAATAGGACTTTACCATAAATGGATCAATTTCGTAATGTGTGGAAATTGCAATTCCATGCAAATCTGATGCAATTTTGTGATTCCATGCAAAATTTCCTAATGCATGGAATTCAGATAAGTGAATTAATTTGTTATATGGGTCATTCCATGTCAAATCACCAGATTTTAAGAATTGTTCCAGGTCTACCACCTTCAATTTTGTTCAAATTTTTACTGAATGTTTCTGAAGATCTTAAAAGAGGTCCTGCAAAATTTTAGCTTCATACAACATATATTCATAACACTAGGGGTTCTCGAATGAAAGATGGTTTTTCAGTGCAGATAAGTATGCTAAGTTTTTACCAAGTTTGATGCTTTATTATTCTGCAATGAACATCATTTGCATTTTGGAATTTGGTATTCTGGTATTCAAAAACATAAACGAACCAAAAAAGCACATTACTGCAGTATAAAAAGTTTTTTTATTTTTTAAAAACCTAGCTAATGTTTTCAGTTTATTAAACCATCGTCAGGCATCAATAAACCGAAAACGTTAGCTAGGTTTTTAAAAAATAAAAAAACTTTTTATACTGCAGTAATGTGCTTTTTTGGTTCATTTATGTTTTTGAATAACTGAATTTTGATGCAGTTTTATGTGTTTGAACTTTTGTTTGGTATTCTGGGTCAACTTTTGGCACAGAATTCAAAAATGATAATACCAAAGGCTAGAATGCAGTATATTTTCTGGAATTTTACCCCAAACTTCCTAATAAATTTTGTTGCAACAACTTTAAGCCCAATTTCGATAACTATTTGCTAAATGGCAAAGGCATTGCATGCTTTGATATTTGGGCAACATATAGCCAACTAGGTTGATTGAGCAGTCTGGAAGTACCAACCCCATTTCATTCTTAATTTTTGTGTTATTATTTAAGAAAGTTGCCTCGGAAATCTCGAAACACTAAATATGGTCATTTTTAGAGGCCAATATCATCCTGAAGGACACTTCCAATTTTATTTCTAATAACACCACTGGAAAGAGCAGATCTTGTTCTTTACAAATCTATGTTTTTTATCTTGGGATAGTACATTTCAATCTCTAAGTCTTGCTTTAAAGATAACAATTTTAGTTGTATCTGACAAGCACTTGTTTATTGTCTTCCAGCACACGGGCTGGTTCAGAGACCACAGCTGTTGCAAGCTAACATAGCTGCATCTGTTAAGAGCAGGGTTGCAGAGTCAGAGTTGGAATTTCAGAAGTCGGAATTTCCGAAGTCAGAAGTCGGAGTCTTTGCAAGCTAACATAGCTGCATCTGTTAAGAGCAGGGTTGCAGAGTCAGAGTTGGAATTTTAAACTGCCGAAGTCAGAAGTCGGAGTCGGACCTTACAAATTTTAGGTAGTCTGAGTCGGATTTTTTTTAAAAAGTGCAGTCTGAGTTGGATCATTTGGCATCTGATTCTGCAGCCTTGGGTTGCAGAGTTGGAGCTTTTTGGATGACGTTGGAATCAGATTTTTAAACTGTCAAGAGTCAGAGTCAAATTTATTTTAAAAGGTGGAGTCAGATCATTTGTCATCCGACTCTGCAACCCTGGTTAAGAATAAAATTGGCAATATTGCAATCAAGCAAGCATTACTGTTATGGCTTTGTTGATTGAGAGCCAGAAATTGCATTAATTATCTTTTGTTTAATATGACATTATATGTTGGTTGTTCTTAATATTTTACTATGTATATGAATAATTGTGAAGGAAGAGATAAAAGTTGAAATAATAATTCAGATAATCAAAAAATAATATAAATATTATAAACTAAAAAAATAGTTTCTATAGAAATCGATTCCAATCTTCAATGAGTTGCGGCCGGATGGCCGAGTGGTAACGCTGTCGGCGTTCCACGCAGGACGACCTGAGTTTGGGTCCGGATTATTTCGGGGTACTGGGCCCGGCCCAGTGATCTCCGTCCTTCACTATCCGGCCCCCCTCCACGGGTGTGGGTGCAGCCCGTGGTTGGAACTGGCCCCGCCCCCTTAGTAATCTCCGATTGGAAAGGGGGCGTAAAATATGCAAAAAAATCTTCAATGAGCGTTCGTAAAATCGGCTCCAATAGAAAATTTAAAACATCGAGACTATTTACTATAATTCAAACTGGAATAAATGTCCGCATTAATATTCATATAAATCTTAATTATCTGAAGATTAGGTTAGTTAAGTCGCCATATCGCTTTATCTGGCGTCGGGCACTTAGTGGCGGGGCGAAACAAGCTCTTCCACAGCCTCTGGGGAGGGATCAGCTAGGTCCGAACCCCATGGTAAATATTTCTTAAGGACGGGCCTGGAGATTCGAACCCGATTAAATTATGTTGGTTAAGCTGCCATATCACACGAGGGATATACTGTATTTGGCGGCGGCCAATTATAGACCTCATCACAGGCTGGCCAACACCCATGATGGGGTCAGCCGGATGGTTGAAGGATGGGGTTCAACGGGCCAGGCTGGACCCCTTAAACCCGGTCCACCATGGTGGTAAGCCACAGCTTTGCTACGCGGCCATCCAGCCGACGGATTCGAACCCGGATCCTCCAGAATGGAAGTCGAAGCGTTTCCACGCGGTCAATAATGTTCTATTATTTACTAAAAAAAGCATTAAATTATTGCAATATTTGATATTTTAATTTGATTCTAATTTCGATCGCCAATTCTCTAAGAAACGAATCTGGAGCGTTTAAAAATTTTCAGATATCGCATCTAAAATAAAACATCGATAATTAAATATCACTTCTGGATTCCAGAATAGCCCCGGATAGCAGAAACAGTAGACAGGAGTCTACTGTATAGTTAATTTTAATTATAGTTAATTAGTTTGGCATTTTTAACAATAATGAATAATTGTGAAGGAAGAGATAAAAGTTGAAATAATAATTCAGATAATCAAAAAATATTATAAACTAAAAAAAATTTTATTCAATTTTGACTATAATGCTTATTGAAACACCACATATGAAATATTTGCTTATTACTAAACGGTAAGACTATACATTAGTCTGTCTATACCCAAAAGGTCCAGCTACTATAGTGAATAGGCATCAATGATCAGATTCACTCTTCATAAAAATTTTCTGAAGTGGGACTTTGTTTTTGTTTTATGCCTCTTTCCAATCAAAGATTACTAAGAAGTGGATGACTCCAGTACCATGATGGATACAGGAACATCCATGGTGGAATTGGCTATTAGATGAAGGATAGGGTTCAATGAACTGGGCCTGACCACCATTTGAAAAAAGTGATTTGGATGTGTGGGATCTGGGAACTAAACTGAATCCTTCAGCTTGTAAGCCATGATTTTAGCATGTGGCTATCTTACTAAAGTGGCATCTAGACTTGATTCAATGTCCTCTGGTTGGAAAATTTCCCATTGGTCAACCTGGCCAAGAAAATTTCTGTATTACAAAAGTAGCTTTGATCCGATTATTTTTTGTTGTTTTTACTAGTATTTATATAATGATTTTAAAAATATATAATAGAATATGATTACAGACATACCTCACTTTAAAGTGCTTTGTTAATATGGCGCTTGCCTTATTCTTAAGGTGTTTTCAGTGGTGACTTGGACATCAACTGACGCAGCTGAATCGAGGGAGTCAACTAGTGCATTTTGTTACCCACATTCAATTTATTTTTAGACTTAGCACTAATGCACACTTAATAAATGATAGTTTAAATATGTTTTTAGACTTTTATATGTGCAATTATGATTCACATTAGGGTGCTATTCAGTTTACTAGTAAGGTATATCTCTATTGTGTTATATACATAGTGTTTTCTTCTCTGTTATAGCATAATTTATTATTATTATTATTATTATTATTTAGAGCAGTGATTCTCAACCTATACATAGTGTTTTCTTCTCTGTTATAGCATAATTTATTATTATTATTATTATTATTATTATTAGTATTTAGAGCAGTGATTCTCAACCTTTTTTTCCCCTGGGCCGCATACATTTGGTTGCTACATTAAGCGGGCCGTAACATGCTATATCAGTAGTTAGCAACCAGTTGGTTTCACATGAAAAAAGTCTGACTTCTAAAAAATCGCCCACGAAAAACTCTTGACTTCTCAGTTTGTGAATGCCACAGGTTAGTGTTTGACCTATGTCAGTGTGACCTGTAAAATTTTATGACTGCATCAAAAAGAACCTAGGAAATTAGAAAAATTCTAATTTTTCCAGATTAAAAAAATTTTTTATATCAATTTTTATTTTTTTTTGCATGTGGGAGAAGAATTCCGCACTTCCATTAAATTCATGACTGTGCATTGCGGGCCGCATGTAATAGCTTGGTGGGCCACATGCGGCCCCCGGACCGCAGGTTGAAAATGGCTGATTTAGAGTGATACAAAAGAAGAAAAAATATGTTATTCTCCATCATATAAACATCTGAGGAAAAAAATTTAACTACATACTATATTCTAAATCTAATACATTTAAAGAATATAATCAACTAATTTGATGAAACATTTTTAATTTAATTACAGTTTACATGAGCATTTTATGAAATTATAACGTTTAGCAAAATATGAAGCAGAAATAATCTCTCTAACAAGCTTAACACAAGTGTCTACATTTCCTACTTTCCAATTATGTAAAAAATATTTTTCTTAGATAAGATTACAATTTATGTAAGCATTCTGTTGAATCAAATTCAATAGTAGAATAAAACTTACATATATTTTTAAATTTAATGGTGCTAGAATAATTTCATTTTAATCATTTATAACTGAATATGTTGACCTCAATCCTTTAATAACTATAGTAAAAACAGGTATAAGTTTTATTTGTTATATTTTAATTTTGGATATACAATATTTTTAAAATGTCATATAATTTTTAATTAAAAAATTTATAAAAGCTATTATTTTATTTTCTTTTACTAAAATTTATCTATAAATTATTTTAATTATTATTTGACAATAAAAATTTTTATGGTATTGTTTATTTTCTTAAAAAAATTATAAATTACATTATAAAATGACTACATTTAGGTTTTGCTTTTATATAATAAATTTAAAAATTAATCACCCAGTCTCTGATACTTCAATCATTTATATTATTGAGCTTTGTTCTATCAACAAATATTTATATCTAAATCAGCTATTGATGAAATCGTGATAGACAATACTTAATCTCTTTTATACCTTTAGTATTATGTTCTTTATTATAGTTTCTAAATATCATATTAGCCTAATTATAAGCCATATTTTTATTTAATTTTTTCTATCAAGTATAATATTATCTTAAAAATACAGTGGTACCTTATGTTAACGGTGGTCTCGGATAATGACATACTTGGTTAATGACAGAGTGGCGTAAGAAAAAAATGTCTTGGTTAATGACACAGGCTTTGGTTAACAACTCCTGATTTTGTGAACCTCTATCAGATCTAAATCCCATTATTTTCCGATCTCACTCATCCACACGTGGAAATACATTCTATCAGATCTAAATCCCATTATTTTCCGATCTCACTCATCCACACATGGAAATACATTGTTATAAATGTGTTTTATGATGAAAATGAATATTTAAGCATTTATTTTTTGTGTGTTGGTTCTGTGGGGATTCTTTTAAATGAAATTTTGTATTTGTTTTGACATCAAATTAGTAGACAATAGTAATGAAAACATATTAATTAATTAAAAATAGACATGCAACAGTTCACTAGTTTTTAATTTCATAAAGATGATTTCTAGACGAGTATTATTATAAATTCTGCAAACAAAGTCTGATTTTATTGTTTGTTTGTGTTATATATTACTTGACATCTGCAAGTGGCCTGCAAGATGTGTTTTATGATGAAAATGAATATTTAAGCATTTATTTTTTGTGTGTTGGTTCTGTGGGGATTCTTTTAAATGAAATTTTGTATTTGTTTTGACATCAAATTAGTAGACAATAGTAATGAAAACATATTAATTAATTAAAAATAGACATGCAACAGTTCACTAGTTTTTAATTTCATAAAGATGATTTCTAGACGAGTATTATTATAAATTCTGCAAACAAAGTCTGATTTTATTGTTTGTTTGTGTTATATATTACTTGACATCTGCAAGTGGCCTGCAAGTTCATTTTATTAATGTTAATTTTTTTTTGTAGCAAATATAAATAAATAAATGATATTTTCCACATTTTTAGAATATTTTAAATGAGTTTTATCTGCATTTTTAATATTTACTATGGTTGTAGGGAGAAGTGGGAATGAATTAATCAATTTTCAATTAAATCTTACGGGAAATTGAGTCTTGGATAACAACAGTTTTGGTTAACACTATGGTTGTGGGGAGAAGTGGGAATGAATTAAACAATTTTCAATTAAATCTTATGGGAAATTGAGTCTTGGATAACAACAGTTTTGGTTAATGATAATTCTGGAACGGATTACTGTCGTTAACCAAGGCACCACTGTATTTGTAACTGATATGTACCTGTGAGCATAATATGTAGATCTTCCAATCTACAATAAATTGCACTATCAGTTGCCTGATAAATAAATCAGGCAACTGATAGTGATGAAAGATGTAAACCTGATAAATTCATCAGCTAATGGTAAATATAACATTATAGTTCCAATATAGAATATTATATTAAAATGTCTTTTACTTTATATAATTATAAAATATTTCTGTAAATGTGTAAGAGAAGAGAACAGGGAAAAATATCATTATGAAAGTTTCTATGAAAATTTTCTCATTGTACTATGTTTTATTTTCTGATTATCAAATCTTTATAATGTGATAAATGTAAAATATGTATTATAGCAAAGAGTGGGATCTTAATTCCACAAGTCCTGATAGCTGATTATGTACATTAAATATATGGTTATTTTTGTTTCTTGCTTCTTTTACTTTATATAATTATAAAATATTTCTGTAAATGTGTAAGAGAAGAGAACAGGGAAAAATATTATTATGAAAGTTTCTATGAAAATTTTCTCATTGTACTATGTTTTATTTTCTGATTATCAAATCTTTATAATGTGATAAATGTAAAATATGTATTATAGCAAAGAGTGGGATATTAATTCCACAAGTCCTGATAACTGATTATGTACATTAAATATATGGTTATTTTTGTTTCTTGCTTAAGTTTACTTACAAATAACTTCAATTTAAATCTTTGAGAAGGGAAAAACCTTATTATGTATAGGCCTATATTTAAGACAATATGATATAACAATATTATTTTAATAGTATGTGCTATAAATAGGGAATTTCTAAAACTTATCTAATTAAACTTATATAAAAATAAAAATAAATGCAAAATTGAAGATAAAAACAATTACAGATCTTACATAATGACATAAATTACACCATAAAATTGATGATTTCAATGATGTATAAACTCAAATCTGATAATTGCGGAATTTTTGCAAAACTTCATTTCCAGGATCTCTCTGCCAGGTGACATTATCTTTTTGTAAAACAGAAACATTTACTTTCTCTAGATCTGTCAATAAATATCCTCAATTAATAAAATTTAGAAAAGAAAATAGCAATATATTTTGTGTTTATTAAACTTATAGTTGATAAATAAAATGAAAATAATTTATTTGAAATTTTGTTACTGTGACATAATTTACAGTAAAGATTTGTTTAAATGTTTTTTCTTGTTACAAATGAAAAAATGAATTAATAAATATCTATGTCCTAAAGTTTGTGTTTATATCTGTATGCCGGAGGTAAAGGGCATTTATGTCCATTTTTATCAATATTGGAATAACGCTATTAGTTTGCTGCACTTTCGTTATACTACACAGAGGTTTAGGGCACTAAGTCCTATAACAGAGATATTCAAAGGTAAATGGCACAATATGTCCACAAACTTTTTTAAAACATGTTTTAAATTTAAAAAGTAATAAACCTTAAAACCTACAATATTATAATTTAAAAGTGAATAGTCCAAAGAATAAATGTACAAATGTTTATTGAAAAATATTCATTGACAAGCAAGCTGGAAATAAAGAAACCTAAAAAAACCTTTAAACTACTCTCCTGTAAAATTTCACTTTTGTGACGTGGTGCCATTTACCTCCGACATACAGATATAAACTTTAGGACATAGATACATAAAAGTTTATGTATTTATATAAGAATAATTATTAATGCCAATCAGATGTGTAACAATTAAGTACTATTTAAAATTTGCTTGAATGAATGAATTTATTCTAACATATTTAACAAATTTATCATATTTAACCATTAAATTACATTAAAATATGGAAAATAATATCTATTCAGAGATATAAATTAACTTACTGCAAAGTTTTTCATTAGATGATTTCCTTTCTGGTTCACATTTATGATCTAACATCAAGTCTTTCTGTTTCTTGCATGCCCAATGCATTGACTAAATTCAATTAATTAATTTATTATTACCGTTAAGATTTCAAGGGATATAATTAGGCTAGTTAATTAGGTTTAATTTATTATTATATAATTATTAATAAATTTAATGAAATTAAAATTTTATTCAAATAATTCTTACCAAGTGATTATCTTTACTTAAATTCCGCCACTGATCAAAAGGTATAGTTAATCCACTTCTTCTCCATGTATCATATAGTTTTCTGATAGACTGATCAGTTAAAATTTCTTTGGCATGCTGCAGTTTTTGAAATTTTTCAACTAAACAAAAGAATAAATTTTTTTAGTAGTTATGACAATATATTGCAAATGATTATATATTTTTTAATAAAGAAATCTTAAGATATGAATAAATTACCTGCATCAGGATTGTCTGGATTTTTATCTGGATGATAATCCAAAGCTCTTATTTTAAATTCAGAAATAATCTGTTCTTCCTTAAAAATGAGATAATTTTCAATTAAATTTATAGAATTATGGATGCCATCAATCTCTTAATATTTTTTCATATTATATGATGAAATGATAAATTATTGCAAATAATTTATCATTTCATCACATAAATGATCTATATAAATTTTCTTAGAAAGCTAAATGCTATGGGATGCAATTTCCAAGGTATTGCTTATAGAATTAAAAAGTTTACAGGTAATTAAAATACAAATTGGTAGTTCTGTTGCATTAAACTTCATTTGAAAATAATTGTATATCTTAAATATATAATATGTGCAACTCATAACAACTTGCCGATTTCTGGACTTTCATTGTATATGGGGTGGCCAAACTGTGGCTCATGATCACATGCAGCTCTTTGGTACCGTCAATGTGGTTCAATACCATGAAAGTCAATAGTAAAAATATGAAAGCAAATACTTATTTAAGTTAAACAAATTACAGATATATTATTTTTTCATCTATTGTAAAAAGTAGTATGATGTATTATACAGTTTCATATTTTTATTACATGCATATCTGAAAATACTTAAAATAAATGAACTTTTAAGTGTTTAACGTGTATTTTTTATCTTACAATTAAAAACAAATTTTATATGAAAAAATCATATTGAAATAAGATTTTTAACCTTAGAAATTTTTACTTCTATATTCACAGAACAAAAAACAAAACATTATACAATTATCTAAACTATAATCACAGAACAAAAAACAAAACATACAATTATCTAAACTATAATGATAATAATTTCAATACTGAGTTTTTATAACTTGTAAAGAGCATAATAAAAAATAAAATTGTCTTCTGTGTTTTATAAAATGGAAAGTGAAAGAAGAATACAGATCGCATTAATCATGTCAAGTACGTCATAGATATTCTCTCCTCTGTGAAATATTCCCGTCCCCTATTTCTACCGCGGTAAGAATGGTCTATTTCATTACAAGCTGCTGTGTGGAGATTTTCCAGACTTTACAATCGAAACTACTTTTTCTAATGCATCCCCTAAGGTAGATGTCAAAACCTTTCTGTCATAGACTGTACACCTTGATTTGAAGCTTTGGTCTTCACCGAGAATTGACATCTTGGAGAGGGGCGGGTCATAACCCTAGGGGGTCTGGGCTTAGGTCCAGACTTTCCAGTTCTATTCTAATAAATACTAATTAGGGGAATAACCATTTCAAATTAACCAAACAATACAACCAAACTTCCCCTAGCTGACAAGGTCTATATTAAATTTTTCTAACAATTATTTTTGAATTAAGAGCTATGGTACCACTATCTATTGAGTTAATAATTAATTAATTAATTTAGAATTTAGAACTAAGGTGGCACCATCTAGTAATTAATAATTATACTATAATTTTTAAATTAATTTTCCCGAAATAAAATTTTGCCACTGCACCGGACTCGAAGCAGGATCTTTGAGATAGTGCCCCAATGCCTTAATCAGTTAGACCAAGGTGACCTATGGCAGAATTCCATTTTGGGAAGCTTACATATTGATTGCTATGGAGACTATCAGATAAGGCTGAAACTTGTGCTCCATCCAAGAGGGCCTGTGGCTACATAGCTTGCCTAAGAGCACAAGTTTCGGCCTTGTCCGATAAAGTCTCCATAGTGATCAATATGTAAGCTTCCTGAAATGGAATTTTGCCATAGGTCGTTGTGGTCTAACTGGTTAAGGCGTTGGGGCACTATCCCAAAAATCCTGGTTTGAGTCTGGTGCGGCTGCAAAATTTTATTTCGGGAAAATTAATTTAAAAATTATAGTATAATTATTAATTACTAGATGGTGGGTGCCACCTTAGTAATAAATTCTAAATTTAATTAATTAATTAATTATTAACTCAGTAGATGGTGGCACCATAGCCTTAATTCAAAAATAATCATTACAAAAATTTAATTTAGACTTTGTCTGCAAGGGGAAGTTTGGCTGTATTGATTGGTTAATTTGAAAAATTTACAGTTCTCTACTGAAGTCAAGTACCTTGATGTTATGCTAGATGATGGATTAATTTGGAAACTACATAAAGATTTTGTTATTATAAAACCCTTATGGCAGTGTTTTCCAAACTGGGGCGTGCCCCACTAGGGAAGCATGGAAGAATTAAAAAATATATAATTTTTGAGACAAATAAATAAAAATTAAATTCAATTTGATGTCAAGAAAAAATTAATCAGCAAAAGGGTTATAAATACAGTACAAATATTCACATATCCAGAAACTTTCTGCCATAGCTGTTTTAAAGACAAAATACCGATCTCGTTTAGATAATGAAAAAGAATTGTGAGTAACAATATCTTCCATGACACCGGATTTGAGAGAATTTGTGCTGAAAAACAAGCCTATGCATTGCATTAAATATTATGTTGCATTAAACATATCCCATTATAATAAATATATATATTTTTATGTATAAGAACTTTATTTATACAGAATATGGTATATTGTTTTGTAATATTAAACTGTAAGTAGAAAGTATTTATAAAATTAGACTGTTATGGAATGACGGGGGTGTACCAAGTTTTATGAAAAAGGAGGCGTAGCCACACAAAGTTTGGAAACCACTGCCTTATGGGATTGTAGAGGCATTTGGGTAAGACATGGGGACTAAAACAACAATTGTTATATTTGATATACACCATGGCTGTGAGATCTATGCCACTATCATATGGGGGCAGTGTATCCTGTTAAGGATATGCAGGACTAAACTAAAGAAAATTCAATGGAACATCACAGGAGTTATGCTTTGGAACTGCTCCTACTGCTGGCTCTTGAAATTCTCTTGGACATTTCCTTCTTGAATTTGTTTTTGAGGTTAGTGTCCTTGAGAATTATTATAGGCTTTATGATGTGGGAGGAGAATTTCTTGGACTCAAAGTGGAATATACATCTTAAATGGGACAAGACACAATCACTTTCTTGAGATAGTTAAGGATCACATGATGCCCAGACTAAGCTTCTTCAAATCCTTCACCCGTTTTTTCCAGCTTGAAGGGATGGATTTGGATGAAGTGTCAAGGATAGACTAGTCTAATATACACAGTTCCAAAACTTCTACTAGTATAGAGGCAAGGATTTACTGCAAGAGAACTTTTAGAACATTTTACTTTGAGATTCTATCATTAACGATATGAAAATTTGAATGATTCAACTAAACTAAAATAAGCTTTGATTTATTAATAAAATTATATTTAATTATTTTCGTTAGCACTTTCTATATTTATATTCTTGGCAAAATCATTTTCTATAGACAAAATTGCCAAAGAATTCATTCTGTTTTAAGAAATGGAGGACCGTATGTATGTTTTTAATTTGTCTTCATCACAAAGCTTAATTTTTGATCTGATTCAAATCTATTGCAAAGAAACCATTGCAATCCTTTCTACAGAAGCACCATGTTAAATGAAAAGATCTGAGACGAATTGCACTTGTTACTGCTGATCACTAAACTTTTCTACATTCTGAACATAGCTTCTGTCCTGGCTTAAATTTTCAAAAGATCTTTCATTTGGTCAGCAATAATCAGTGCAATTGGTCTCAGATCTTTTCATTTAACATGGTGCTTCTTGTAGAAAGGATTACAACGGTTTCTTTGCAAAGATTCGAATCAGATCAAAAATAAAGCTTTGTGATGAAGACAAATTTGGGAGGTGTCGTCAAAGTTAAGCCCACATCATCAGCTTATTAAAAGCTGGTTTTTTGGAGTGTATTCTGTTATGAGCTTAAGGCCTTTTGCTCATAACATAACAGAACAGCTCATAACAGGTTCGGTTGTAACTTGTTAAATGGCAGGCAGAATTATCAGCATTTCCAATTGTACTGGGAAAAAATCAGTTACTTCAACTTCTATAATTAAA
>AYEL01061388.1:0-22498 GCA_000484575.1 Olivierus martensii | reverse complement strand
TAGAGCAGGGGTGTCCAACCTTTTGTCTTTCTTGGGCCACATTTGAAGAAAATAAATTGTCTCAGGCTGCACATAAAATATACTAATTCTAACAATAGTTAATAAACGTTAAGAGCAAAACATAGTAAACGAAATTGTTTTTTTGCATGTAAACGCTTAAATATGCAGTATTTCTTCCACTCACCCGTTGCTAATCAACCGATGGAATGGTTTCAATCCACATTGTAGCCTACAACGATCAACAACTGCAGTAACGACTCAATCAGTTTTTGCGTATTGTACAAAAGCCGAACCTCTTCCGCTGATGTCAAAACCTTTTTGTCATAGACTGTACATCATTCCTTGTCAGCCAATCCAAGGAGAAGCATAATGCATTACACAAAAACTCCATCTGTTACTGCAAACTCTTTATTAGTAAGAACTATCAAAAACTTACAAAAAACTGCAATACAATGTTGGGTTCCCGTTCTACTCACAAAGTCCATTAAAAACCGGACAAAACATAAACACAAAAAATAACTCCTCCAACAAACAGTCACTCTCTCCAACACGGACAGGAGAACGAGAAGTGTGTCCCCTCTAGTGGCATACAACATTATATTCACCTTAAATTTACATATTTTAACAATCTTTTCCATCACTCCTCTCTCTTAAAACTTTATACATTCTTTCTAAATTCTTATCAAAATATTTTAACGACTAGAATTATGTTAATAATAATACTGATGATTAATAATTCAAAATTATGCTAATTCTACAAAACACAGTCCACAACACTCAATATGACGGCTCCCTTCTGTTGTCGACCCCAACATTGGAAAACCTCCAAGACCTCATAAGTTAACACAAAAACTTATTTTTCTTCTTTCTTTGTCACAATCATTACAAAACTGTATCCTTTTACTGAGGAGAGTGATGGTTCAGAAAGTTCCATCAACTTCCCTCTTTGTGTAAAAGGTATATTTATAATATTTGCTGGATTCACAGCAAAGATTATCATATCAATTAGACATTGTATTGAGAGCTGTCTGAAGCATTTAGATACAGTCTTAGGACCCTTTCCCAACGATGACTGTGTCATCAGCATAATCAATAGTGAAGAAACTCTACGCATTGAGTATGGTTATTAGACATTGTATTGAGAGCTGTCTGAAGCATTTAGATACAGTCTTAGGACCCTTTCCCACCACAACGATGACTGTGTCATCAGCATAATCAATAGTGAAGAAACTCTAAACATTGAGTATGGTTGAAAGATCATTCATCACAATGCACCACAACTGGTGAGAGAATATTCCCCATCCATGAATATCTTAACTTTCTCATCATGGTTTGTCTATAAACAATTTTATATGTCAGCATTGATATATGAAATGAATAATTGTTGAATAGATTTCATATTTGCTTGTTGCAAGACTAATATGCTTGAAAAAAAGTAGAGTCAAAAGCATCTTAGATATTAAGGAATCCTTTAAGGTAATTTACTTGTATCAATTGCATATCAGTGAGTGACACAACCTCATTGAGAACATTTTCAGTCAATATGTTCAATTGATAAGCAAATTGGCTGTGACATAAAAGAGACTTAATTAAAACTTCATCTCTATCAAATCTATCCACCAGTCTTTCCGTCATCTTTAACAAGAATGATGTCACGCTAAGAATACAGAAAGAGATGAGGCAAGAAAATCTGTCCTGTTGTAAAAATACTGGCAAAATACTCTTAGACCCAGCAGATTTGGACTTAAAATTTCTCATAGCCTATCTAATAATTGATTGATTTATCGCTCTCTTTACAAGGTCCCAGTCCTCCCTCATGGCATGATAAATATTGTGGCCCATTTTGTGGTCTGATTGCCCCTGGGAAAAAGATGATCCTCAATCAAAGTAGACTCATGAAAGTGTACTTAAGAGTGTTCCTGTAATGAGTCTTTGCTAGTAATTGTCATTCTTCCAAATGGCAACTTGATAGTTCTAAGGAATTATTACAATTCTAGAACTATCCTAAATAGTTAAAATAATTCCTTTTGGGAATTAGCTTTACTAGTCAGGATATATCAGGTATATCTTCAATTCCCTGACAGTATCTTTTCCAGGAAAACTTTTTCTCCGTCTCAATGGCTTTATTATACAAGCTAAAACACTCTTACATGTGTTATTCACTTGTTCTTTTAATTTCATTAAAAATACTTCTAACATTAAATCTAACACTGTCAACCAGCTTATTCCTCTAAGAAAATTTGCCTTGATGAATCAGCAGTCTTAACTGGATAATTTGAGTTGGTCAGACCAAAATTGCCTGTTTGAATCTTAACAACAATTATCTCTAAATATACAACTGAGCAAAATGATCAGATCTTATTCATGTAAAGGAACAGGATTTGCCTGTTTGAATCTTAACAACAATTATCTCTAAATATACAACTGAGCAAAATGATCAGATTTTATTCATGTAAAGGAACAGGATGTAGTCATTTTGTTCAGTCACTTAAGAAATAGGTTTTACAGGCTTAGTATTAGAATCTAAGAATACCTTAAAGGAACCAGACCCATCTCAGCAAAAGTATAATTCTGATCGAAAGTACAGAATCCTATTTGTAGGTCTACAAATAACAAAGTGACACCTTATCCCCATTGTTATTTAACATAGCACTGGAAAAAATCATATGAATAATCCAACAAGATAAGAGGGAAAAAGTAAGAATCCTTAGATATGCAGATGACCTATGTATAATAGAAGAAGCAGAATCACCTGAGGGCCTGACGAAAACATTCAGAAAACTTAAAACAATAGCAGACATAATAAGATTCAAGATAAACCAAACTAAAATGAATACATATTGATCGCAAATGATGAAAGCAGCAGGCAAGAAACCTTCGAAGTCAATGGACACGTGCACCCCATAACTTAGTCCTTTAAATACTTAGGCAGTAGCTTCACAAGCAACAATAATGTCTAAAGAGACATACAAGAGAGAATTCATGCTGCAAATAGAGCCTTGTTCGCCATAAGCCACCTACTCCGAACAAAGACGCTATTTAGAAATACAAAGATAAGAATACATCAAACAATCCTCATTCCTGTCCTGCTGTATGGACTGGAAACATGGAGCATGACAAAAGCAAACATGTTACAGATATAGTGCTTCAAAAACAAAGTTTTGCTTATAATCTACGAACCAGTGTATGACCAAACAAACAACAGCTGGAGAAGATGACACTACCGGGAATTTTATAATCTATGCAACAGACCACTAGTAATTGACATCCTAAAATCATTTCGCTTAAGGTGAGTAGGATGAAAGAAGAAAGAGGCCCAAAACAAGCCCTTGATAAGAAACTTCAGGATATACAAACAAGAGGCAGACCATGTAAGAGATGGTCTGACAATATAAACAAAGATATAGCAACCCTTGATATAACCAACTGGGAAATCATTTGCTGAAATAGAAAGGATTGCAACAATGTGTACTTGTAGCCAAAAGCCTACCTGGTTTATAGTGCCATATGAGAAGGTCTATTACCCCAAAATGAAGAGTTGATTTTATAAATCTGGTTTTCTTACTGGTATCAAAGATGCCAGCAGAGGGCCCAGAAAACGCTAATTGAGTAATGTGTGTGTCTATTATTGAAAACTAATGATAACACTACTTTCCTTTCTAATCCTGAAAGATGACTCATTCAAAGAGTTATCACCTAAACATTTATTTTTAAGAGCTATGCAGGTCTAAAACACTAAAAGCGAAAAACAGTCACCATCTAATTATCCTCCAATATAGTTTAGAAGGCAAACAATGAGTTTTTGCCACAGTGGGATCATTCATGATACTGCATCTTTTGCTACCCCAGTATCATTTAACCATCAGTATGATTCTCAGACATTGGTTTGGATAAAACCAGGGCAACAAGACAAGATAGTTCATATTTGAGCTCCTTTAGCCAGATAAACTCCCTACATAAACTCCCTTCTATAGCTTGGATGTAGATTTGGAATTATATAGAAGAATACAAATGTTATTTTTTTTTGTATATCATTGAAGTAATATATATTGTTATGATTAATATAAAGAAAATCATATTTTTTATAATTTCATAAATGCTATAATTTTTATTTTTTTAATATGAAAATAAATTAGCATCATCCCAACAGGCTTATCTTCCAAATTATAGTTTCCATCAAAACCAGGTTTTCAACATGTTGTGCACAATTACCATTATACTTAATAAATCATTTTATGATTGTTTCTAACTGAATAATCTTAATCTAGACATACTTCCCCCACGGTTTATTTTTGAATTAACTGCCAAATTAATAATTATTTTTAATTTACGCAACGGTGTCACTATCTATCGGATTAATAATTATTAATTTAAATTTAGGCTAAGTTGGTGCCATCTAATATTTAATAATTGAACTTTAATTTTTACTAATTTCCTGAAATTAAAAATTTGCCTTGGCCTGGAATCGAACCAGGGACTTCGGGTTACTGTCCCGACACCTTACCAGCTAGGCTACCAAAGCTCCGGCAGATTTTCAATTTTGGGATGTATATAATTTAGAAAATATTGGACTTATGCCGACACCAGCACTCCCAGACGGGCTAGACCTAGCCACAGGCCCTCTATGGCATATCCGGGCTGACAGACTTGGCTCAAGTCAGATAACTAATCATAATCCATTATTTGAATTGCATAAATCCCCTAGTATAATGGATTATGATTAGTTATCTAAGTTGAGCCGAGTCTGTCTGCCCGGATTTGCCATAGAGGGCCCGTGGCTAGGTCTAGACCCGTCCAGGAGCGCTGGTGTCGGCATAAGTCCGATATTTTCTAAATTATATACATCCCAAAATTGAAAATCTGCCGGAGCTTTGGTAGCCTAGCTGGTAAGGCGTCGGGACAGTAACCCCAAATCCCGGATTCAATTTCAGGCAAAGGCAAATTTTTAATTTCGGGAAATTAGTAAAAATTAAAGTTCAATTATGAAATATCAGATGGTGCCAACTTAGCCTAAATTTAAATTAATAATTATTAATTTGGCAGTTAATTCAAAAATAAACTGCTGGGGGAAGTTTTGCTAGATTAGGATTATTTGAATCACATAAATCCCCTAGTATAATGGATTATGATTGATTCTAACTAAATGATACTAATCATGGATATTTAAATTTTAAAGGCATTTTCTAATAACTTTTGAATAAATTGATGAGCTTTTTTTCACATTTAGTGTGAAGATTATGTTTTTAGATGCAGTTTTAAATATTTAATCATTTTAAAATGACGTATATGAGAAGTAAGTAGAGTTCTTTTTAGTTGTAATTATTTGTCATAAAAAAGAAAAATGGTTATATGCATTCCTTCACCAACTATCTGTTATTGATATAGTTTAAATAATGTGTGCAAAGAGATTAATAAAAAAGTGTAGAAAATCTGAACTGATAATAAATAGTAGCACTATATTGATAAGAGAATAGTTGACAGTTTACATTTGTAGATAGATTGGAGTAAAACTTTTATTACATTCAGTCAACTTTGGATAATGTGGACTTAGTTGTAGTAAACATTCAGCTATAGTGAACATATTTTGTTTGTCCTGATGCATGTATGTTTTAAGGTATGCTAATCATTTCAGTTATAATGAACTTTCACTTTGGTTTTAGTAACTATAAAAACAGAATTTTCCAAAAATGTCATTCTAACATCATAATTCTTTGAGAATTCTTCATTGTTTAATTCAGTCATCATCATTATAATAAATCTTAATAACATTATATATCATTGCTACACTGGCATTAATTATGTTAAAAAAGAAAGATTTGCAATTTTAAATTTTAATGATATATGTCGTAACAACTTTTTTGAGTATTCTCTTCAATTTATTAGTGTATGTTCTAACATTGTTTTTTTGTTATTTTTACTGCTAACACCTAATCGGTACTTTCAGTGTAAGTTCCAATATTTAGTTTCGCTTCATCAGTTAGACGTTACGTTGTTGTTAGATTGTTTTATAATTACTTAGTATTAAGTTAGAACTTAGAAAAAGACCTGAGGTCAGGCCGAACTCTGGAATTTGCAGAGTCGCTAGCCGTTAGGTTTAGCTTATAATTGGAATTATTGACATTCGTTCTAATTCGCGACTTTGCAACATCTCTTGAAGGAATTTAATCATTAGAGAAATGGTGTGCAAAGAGATTAATAAAAAAGTGTAGAAAATCTGAACTGATAATAAATAGTAGCACTATATTGATAAGAGAATAGTTGACAGTTTACATTTGTAGATAGATTGGAGTAAAACTTTTATTACATTCAGTCAACTTTGGATAATGTGGACTTAGTTGTAGTAAACATTCAGCTATAGTGAACATATTTTGTTTGTCCTGATGCATGTATGTTTTAAGGTATGCTAATCATTTCAGTTATAATGAACTTTCACTTTGGTTTTAGTAACTATAAAAACAGAATTTTCCAAAAATGTCATTCTAACATCATAATTCTTTGAGAATTCTTCATTGTTTAATTCAGTCATCATCATTATAATAAATCTTAATAACATTATATATCATTGCTACACTGGCATTAATTATGTTAAAAAAGAAAGATTTGCAATTTTAAATTTTAATGATATATGTCGTGGCAACATTCAGAATGCTAAAATTAAGCATTTTTAGCATTCTGAATGTTGCCATGTTATGACATATATCATTGCAATATTGCAATAAAATGAATGATTTTTGTATAATTTATTAATGTACATATTAAAATAAATATTTTGTTGTTAGTTACAGATAATTTTCTTTTAAAATCTAAAATAAATGCTATAATAGAAATGAAGTTAAAGATATGATAAATCCACTTGAAGATGTATAAAACACCAAAATTTAGCCGAAAAACTACAAATGTGATTATAAAATTAAGAAACTAGACTAATATTTAATTTCAATTAAAAAAATGAATTTGTTTAAATGAAAAATTAATTTATAAGAAACATGAGCCTTTAAAGCAGGTATAATACCATAAAACAACATATTTAGTTAAAACGTTTTTGGTCAGTTTATTGACCCGCTTCAGTAACTTACAAATATTCACATTAGAACAATTTTTAACAAAGTCAGTTACATAAAGTTCAAATATAGAACACAGTATTTAAAAAAACATTTAAATCATTAATCTTTATATAATATAATATCACAGAATATCTATTTTAGATAATTTTATTTTACAAGATTTCTAATATCAATTTATTTTCAGTAAAACATTTCTATATAGCGGTGGGGCGGTAGTAACATTCTATACTACCTACATCTTCAAGATATCTTACACTCACAAATTATTGCATGCTACCCACCTCCAAGATGGTGGGAGATCTTCTGGGTTGTTGCTGTTGAGAATATCACGGGTGGATCTACGTTTTTCAATTTCCATAGCTTCTAAAGTCGGTATAGCATATGTATGGTCGATCTGGTGGATTATAGCGTCTTCCCCCACTTAACATCAATATCATAGGTGTAGGCTGTTTGTGCTAAAGCAGTATTTAAATTCCCTTTCGGGATATCGTTTTTATGCTCTGTAATTCTTTTCTTTAAGTTCCGTTTGGTGCCACCTATATTCTGCTGGGGTCATTGTAAGGTGTTGTTTTGGACAGGTATCACATACACCCTCTTAACATCAATATCATAGGTGTAGGCTGTTTGTGCTAAAGCAGTATTTAAATTCCCTTTCGGGATATCGTTTTTATGCTCTGTAATTCTTTTCTTTAAGTTCCGTTTGGTGCCACCTATATTCTGCTGGAGTCGTTGTAAGGTGTTGTTTTGGACAGGTATCACATACACCCCCGATTTTCTGAGGTGGTCTACATGATCTTTGTCATTCTAGAGCAGTGAGAAAATTGATCTATTTCTTTTATATACAGGAACTGTACTAGAATTGGCCGCAACCTTTATTATGATGTCGGCAGTAGGAGGGTCATAATTGAGGATACATCTTCGGTTGGTCTCCGCAGGGTGTGCCTGAGGTGGGGTAGCATTGCAGGTACTAGAACGTATAGGTTCAAAAGTCTGCACAACCTGGGTCCATAGCCCTCTTAACTGTTTATAAGTGTACCCGTATTTTTTAGCCTGCTCTAGGATATAGTCAAACTCTTCAGAGCGTTCTTTATAGCTCATGCAATGGGTGTGCACCCTTCGAAACAAGGATCTAAAGGTAGAGAGTTTATATGAGTATGGATCAGGAGACCAGGATGGTACGATACTCATATTATACGTCAGTTTTCTACATATATATATACTAGTATGGTATTCTCCATTTCTTATAGAGACCCTAACGTCTAGGAAGTGGAAGTCCATGTGCTCTTGCTGATCAATAGTGAGGTTAAGGCCTAAGGAGCTATTCGTGAGGGCATGGACAAGTTCATGTGTACGTTCTTTAATCCATAAGATACATACGTCGTCAATGTACCTGACATATAGTTTAATATCTGACAAGAAAGGGGGGATGGCACAGATCTCATTGTACCTGACGACTATCTCTGCCATTACACCAGCAAGGGGCCCTCCTATGGGGACACCCTTTCTTTGAACATAATAATTAACCCGGAATGTGTAGTAGGAATTATATGTTATCAAGTGGCAGATCACACGTAAAAGTAAAAATTAAACTATATGTCAGGTACGTTGACGACATATGTATCTTATGGATTAAAGAATGTACACATGAACTTGTCCATGCCCTCACGAATAGCTCCTTAGGCCTTAACCTCACTATTGACCAGCAAGAGCACATGGACTTCCACTTCCTAGTCGTTAGGATCTCTATAAGAAATGGAGAATACCATACTAGTATGTATATATATAGAAAACTGACGTATATTATGAGTATCGTACCATCCTGGTCTCCTGATCCGTACTCATATAAACTCTCTACCTTTAGATCCTTGTTTCAGAGGGTGCACACCCATTGCATGAGCTATAAAGAACGCTCTGAAGAGTTTGACTATATCCTAGAGCAGGCTAAAAAATACGGGTACTTTTATAAACAGTTAAGAGGACCATGGATCTAGGTTGCGCAGACTTTTGAACCCATACGTTCTAGTACCCGCAATGCTACCCCACCTCAGGCACACCCTGCGGAGACCAACCGAAGATGTATCCTCAATTATGACCCTCCTACTGCCGACATCATAATAAAGGTTGCGGCCAATTCTAGTACAGTTCCTGTATATAAAAGAAATAGATCAATTTTCTCACTGCTCTAGAATGACAAAGATCATGTAGACCACCTCAGAAAATCGGGGGTGTATGTGATACCTGTCCAAAACAACACCTTACAACGACCCCAGCAGAATATAGGTGGCACCAAATGGAACTTAAAGAAAAGAATTACAGAGCATAAAAACGATATCCTGAAAGGGAATTTAAATACTGCTTTAGCACAAACAGCCTACACCTATGATATTGATGTTAAGTGGGGGAAGACGCTATAATCCACCAGATCGACCATACATATGCTATACCGACTTTAGAAGCTATGGAAATTGAAAAACGTAGATCCACCTGTGATATTCTCAATAGCAACAACCCAGAAGATCTCCCACCATCTTGGAGGTGGGTAGCATGCAATAATTTGAGAGTGTAAGATATCTTGAAGATGTAGGTAGTATAGAATGTTACTACCGCCCCACTGCTATATAGAAATGTTTTACTGAAAATAAATTGATATTAGAAATCTTGTAAAATAAAATTATCTAAAATAGATATTCTGTGATATTATATTATATAAAGATTAATGATTTAAATGTTTTTTTAAATACTGTGTTCTATATTCGAACTTTATGTAACTGACTTTGTTAAAAATTGTTCTAATATGAATATTTGTAAGTTATCGAAGCGGGTCAATAAACTGACAAAAAACGTTTTAACTAAATGTGTTGTTTTATGGTATTATACCTGCTTTAAAGGCTCGTGTTTCTTATAGACATTATCCAGCAGGTGTTGAATTTAGATTTTGAAAAATTAATTGTTTATAGCTTTTTATTAGCATTTAATAATAAAATATTGACATGTTTAATTAAAATTGATCTTTCTTTTCCTATATTGAACAATATTATTTAATTTTCAGAAAAATTTTTCTGAAAAATAAAAAAAAAAATCAACAAGAGTTGATTTGTAATCAAATGTAAACATCATATAATATGATTGGCATAATTTTGGTTATAATGAATTTTGGATATAGTGAAAGAAATATCAGATTGTTAGAAGCTCATAATTAGAGTTGACTAAAATATTAATATCATATAAAAATTTATAGAAAATAATTTTTTACATAAAGTTGTGTGTTTTCGTTTAAAGCTTTTAAGCTTGTAGTCATAGATAAATATTAATGTCTCAAATTAAATATGTTAAAATACAATTTTTTTTTTTAAACTAATTAATTGTTTTAAAAATTTTAATAGGATAATAACTCCTGGAGCTTCATTTGAATTCAAACTTCATTTGATTTATCTCATCAATGATGTTCTTCACCACTGGTAATAATTTTTAGTTTTTACTTAATGTTTTAATAAAATTTTATTTATAAAGGAATAAAATCTATTAGTTGCAAAATTTTTCATTCTTTTAAATTGGAATATATACATATATAATTTTTTATATAAATTATATTATATAAAAATATTAAAATATTGTAAATAAAATATAAATACATAGATCTTATCAAAAAAACTTATCCTTGATCTAGAAAATTATTAAATACACAATTCTATACAAGATTAACAAGAACATTAATCCAAAAAAGAAACATTTTCAATCTTGTATCTGATCATCTTAAGCTTTTAACTCCTTGAGTGCCTTTGTTGTGCATAGACAACAAGGAAATGGGGGATGCCCTGTGAGGGTGTGCCTTTGCCATGGTAAAATTGCAATGGTTTGGAACATGATAACATGTCAACGGTTGTTTTATGAAATTATTTTGTGCTGATATATAAATTTTGAAAAACTTTTTTAGAATTACAGGAATACCTCGATTATCACGGTTATTGTTTCCACGAAAAATACCTCAGAATTACAGGAATACCTCGATTATTACGGTTATTGTTTCCACAAAAAATACCTCAATAATCGAATCTGCGATAATCAGGATAAATAATGCATGTAAAATGGGTGATCATTGCCAAGGATTTTTCAAGAAATGGATTTTTCAGGAAAAAAAGAAATGTGCTAAACGTACTAATCTTCTAAGCTGATCACTCTACATTTCTTCTTGATAGCTATAGACTTGATATTGCCCTTGTTTATTTTAGCATTCATTGTAGGGGTAAATTAGAAGAGAAATAATTATTCACATGTGGTACCGGCTTTAGAGTTCCTAGCCCCTCTATGCAGCTTTCTTGTAACATCTACTCAGCAATATACAATATTGCTGAGTAATAATATTGAGAAAATGATAATTTTGGCGTCCCAATGTGGTGCATCGTCTGCTTACCGGGTTAAGCCAGTCCTGTCCACAGGTATTTCCGGTAAAGGTGGACAGTTACTGACGAGTGGTGAGCAAGCGCCAACGAATATAAACGAAGTGCTACAGAGAGCACCTGGAGAGCAAATGTAATTTTGGTTGCATATATAGTCGGCTATATCTCGAGGCCGCGATAATCAAATTTGGAGCACAATAATTGGAACTTCAGTATCAAATTATAAACCGCGATAAATCAAGAATCGTAATAATCAAAACCGCAGTAATTGAGGTATTCCTGTACTATATCATGAATAACACAGCACATATCAAAAGTGGAAATAAACTTTAATAAAATTGAATACTTTTGGCTTTACTAAGCCATCCTCAGCAACTTACAAATAACTAGGGTGACCATTTGTCCTAATTTTCCGGGACAGTCCCGGGTTAAAGCCTCGTGTCCCGTATTAATATATGTCCCCGAAAATGTCCCGAATTAGATAATTCATCACATCATGTGAATATTATAATATTCGATTATATTTTATTTGCGCGTCTCTGCATACATGACTATATGAACGCATTCACTCATCTACGCACATGCTTATGTTTACAGTCACCACACACACACATCATCAGAATTAGTAATCACAATCACACATACACATGCACACACAGTTTAAGATTAAAGCAGCACTTGCAAGTGTAGTTGTCAGTGTTGGTTATTCTATTGAAGCGCATATACAGATAGGCCTTGATTAGTGCGAGTTCGAATAATGCGATTGTGATTAGTGCGACTTACAAAAATGATACGCAAAAATACAGGTAGGCCTCGATTAGTGCTACTTATAAAAATGATTCAAAGGCCGGGAAATCAGAAACACTAAGTGTAAACTTATAAAAATGATACCTTTTTTTTCAGTTAGTGCGAGCAAATATTCGATTAATGCGAGTTGTAAGCATAGATTCAGTTAGTGCGAGCAAATATTCAATTAATGCGAGTTGTAAGCATAGACAAATTTTACTAACAAAGCTCCATCTTCTTTTATGATGTCAATTAACAAATTACTGTTAATTTTATGAATTACTGTTATGATGTCAATTAACAAATTACTGTTACCAGACGAGGAGCAGTCCAAGAACATTCACTTTGCTTTGAAGGAGTGAAACATCAGAAAGATGAGCTTTTTGCTGTTAACTGTTTAACATTATTGTACTCTTATTTTTTTTCAAAAAAAATTTCCATGCGCACGTATTTACGTGTGCTTCGTATGCAATGGACGCTCTCTGTTCCGCATTATGTTACGATAAAAATGGTCACCCTACAAATAACGTATAAATAACAGAATGTTAATCGAACACAAAAAACTTAATAAGAATACAATTTAAAATTAATATGATATCATAACATTGTATAAAATATTTACAAAATAAATTCAAGTTATATGAAAACAAAGTCGAATAAAACATGGATATAATGAGAGTTTAGTTAACAAAATACTAAAAGAGCTTAGGACAAAAAGAAATCGCAATCTAGATGAAAATCTAACCTATGGAGACCAGAACAACGGACAACAACTTGATGAGCAGGCAGATAACTATGCCGTAATACCCGAAATATTAAGAGATTTTAGAACAGTAAAAAAAAAGTGTTTAAGAAAGGTGATAAAAAGCCCACATATAAAAGGCCGCCCACCATCTTCAACCTATTAAGGAACATCAAAGACACTTATAAACAAGAGGAAAGAACAGGCATATACAACATCCCATTACAAAACCTGGACGAAAAAAATGCAGGAATTGTACATAGGAGCAACGTGCAGGAATCTGAAAGAAAGTTTAGCAGAACATGAGAGACATAAAGAACACAAATTTGACGACAGCCTTAGCTAAAAGGGCATATGAACGAAATGTAAAAATAAAATAGGAAAAAAGTAAAGTGACAAAGCAAGTAAGCAACATAGACGAATTATTTACAGCAGAAAGCATCCAACTATATAAAGGTAAGCCTAACACACTCATTATCAACGACAGACAAGTGGACAATATACAGAAACTATGGAGGTACAGTATATCTTAAGCCAAACCACCTAATAATGAAATGGACGTATACAGAGACGTGTTAAAAAACCCATAATAAAAGGACTGTACAGAGAGCAGAAAGTTTTATTATTTTGTTTTAATTATTTATACTAATTTATCCGGTATTTATCTTTATTGTATTAGTTTTTATTCTTAATTTTTTTATTCTTGTAATGGTCAAGTCTGGACACTATCTTTTCTGTTAAACTCACAAACACACCGGTTCTTATACCAAGATGGTCTTATGACCCTTGGTTGTATAAAAAATTGTCACTTTATGAATACTTTAGACATGCACTAACCCACTGTAGTAACAATGTTTATTTAAATAAAGAAATTGATAGAATTTATTTATGTGGAGCTAAACACAGCTATAGTTTGAATTTTATGCAAAATTTATTCATCGAACAGAAGCAGAAGCTTGTAGAAGAATGGAATACTTCAAGGCAGGCCCAAAATAACAGAGAGGTACACATTCCAACGAGAACCGTTGATAGGGTCCCTTTACCATATAAGTTACATGAATATAAGACAATAAATAAGGTTTTAAAGAAGACTAACAGGAAGTGCACATACAAAAGACCACCCACAGTGTTTGGCTTATTAAGGAACGATAAAGAAAAGAGGAAAGCAAGTTTTGATTCCGGAGTTTATAAAATACCTGTTAATAATGTCCAGGACCATAGAAACGAAATCTAAATTGGAGCTACAGGGAGAAACTTTTGCAATAGATTACAGGAGCGTAAAGACAATGTTCGGAAAGGGAACCTTTGTACAGCTTTGGCCCAAAGAGCCTACGAAAAAGATATACTGTAAATATCTTATGGGACGAAGCAAAGATAGTCATAAAAATGCAGGACCCTAGAGAGCTTTTTATTTCTGAAAAAATAGAGATTTTAAAAGCAGGCCTAACGGAGAATGTTATCAATATTTGGCAAGCTGACAGTATAACCAAAACTTGGAGATATGCAATCCAAAAATCTAATTAACCTGGTCTATTTAATTTGTAGGTGCAATGTCGTAGTTTTTCTTGCTCATCGCTTGATTGAGGAAGTTGTGAGTTAGGCATAAATTTGCCCAACAATATGGAGCTTTACTACCACAAACTTATTTTTTATGTTTGTTGCATTTTAAAATGTAATTTTTGTTATTTATTATGTTTTTAATTTTAAGTTATATTTCCTTAACCTTTGTTTAACTAGATCAAATTTTGAAAATATGTTATAGATTGTTCAAGAATTTTTTAAAATTGTTCTATTCTGTATTCGTTGAGTGTAACTGAAGAAGATATATTGATATACTGAAACGTTTTTACTTGTTTAATAAAAAATAATTTAGTCACTGCTACTTGTGCTTTGATAGTTAAGAACTTTTTGTAATTGATAGTAAACAGTTTTGAGTTTATTAGGAGATTATTTTTACTCTTGTTTTCTCATATAACATACTTGCATTTAAAATATCCGTGTAAAGGCAGATCTGAAATAATTTGAATATTCATAAGTTTCGAACTCTGTTCTTAAAAAATAGAATTGTACGTTATTATTCTAAAGTTTACTGTTCTTAGTTCCAAAGAACGATAGAATCTTATAAAAGAGCTGATGATGGTGCATAAGCCGAAAGCGCTCCTCTAAATAAAAACTTGTTTAAAGATTTTTACGTAATAGGTCTGCTTTTTTAGTGCTTTAAGTTACTTCAACATTATAGTCAAGTACCGTACAAAGCAGTAGATTACTGAAGCGATAGAATTATAGATTTTGGGCAGGGTTGTCCTTATCAGAGTTTTACAGAGTTGGTAACCCTAAATATATTCATGCTTTATATTATATTTTTAAATTTGTTTTTTTTCCACAAGAAGTATATTCCTTGAGAACTGCATATGTTCATTTTCATATAATTTTATTAATGATTAATTATAATTAAATTAATATCATTAATTTAATGTATTAATGTACATTAAATGCATCATTAAAAAAAAATAATGTTAATTTAAATTAACATTAATGTTAATGTTTAATTTGAATTAAACATTAACTTTTTTTTAATGTTCATTTTTTCAAATTTAAAAAATGAACATTAAAATGTATCTTAATGAAAAAAATATTTTTTCATTAAAGTTTATTCATTTAAGTTTATAATTTTCTTATTTCTGTCTAAAAGGTTGTTATTTTTGCTTAGATTATAATATATCAGCTTCAATAAACTGTGCAGATGACAATGACAGATTATGCTCGATCACCATATTTTAAGAGGTTAACAATTAAAACATAATGTACAGTTCATCAAAAGTTACTGACTGACAGTATCTAATATAAAATAATTGATGAAAAGGTAGAGGTAATCTACAAAGAAAATCTGCACGAATCATTTCTCTTCCTGGTTCATATCCGATAGTAAATTCAAAATTTTGTAATTGTACTGCCCATCTATGTATTCGACTTACTACTACTGGTGGTAGTGCTTTATTTTCCTTAAATAATGTTGTTAACGCTTTATGGTCAGTGACTACTTGGAAAGTTCTGCCCAATAAGTATTTTTTAATTTCTCTGTAGCCCAATCAATAGTGAGTGCTTCTTTTTCAATTTGACTCTATATTTGTTCTGCTGGGACAGAGTTCTACAAATAAAAATTATTGGTTTTTCTTCTTCATTTATTATATGATTTAGTACACAACCTATACCATAACTGGAACTATCTGTTCTCAACACTAGCGGTAACTTCAACGAATAGTGGACAAATAAAGGGTAATTTAATAACACTCTTTTGCAATCTTGAAATGCATTATTTTCATCATCCGTCCATTTCCACTAATTTCCTTTTTTAAGCAATCTATATAAGGGATTTGCTCGAGGCGAGATTGTCAATAAACCTGGCATAGAAACTGATCATTCCGAAAAAACTTTTAAAGAATACTAAGTCATGCGGAATTGGACATTTTTCGATAGCTTCAATATTTTTAGTATCCGGTCTGTTACATTTATTATTTATAACATAGCCTAAAAATTTAATTTCACTTTTAAAAAATTCACATTTCTTTTTTTTAATGTTTAAATTATTTTCTTTTAATATTTCTAATACTCTCCTTAGATCTTTATGACTATCAATGTCTGATGATGCACTTAAAATATCGTCAAGATATGCAATAACATTTGGGCATTTGAAGAAAAGTTTGTCCATCATTCTTTGAAAAATTGAAGAAGCAGTTTTTATACCAAATGGAAGTCTTTTATATTTAAATAGCCCTCTATGGGTTGAAATTTATAACAAATTTTGTGATGCTTCGTCCATTTTAATTTGATGATATGCTCCATTTAGGTCCAATTTAGTAAAAACTGTCTTCTTATCTAATGATCCTAAAATTGTGTCGATTGTAGATAAGGGATATTTGTCTTCTTTTAAATATTGATTTACGGAACTCTTATAATCTCCACAGATTTTAATAGAGCCATTCGGTTTAGTGACACATACTATTGGTGTTGCCCATTCTGCTTTTTCGATAGATTCTGTAACATCATCTTGGAGTAATCTATCTAACTCCATATCAACTTTTTGTCTTAATGCAAATGGGATTTGCCGAAATTTGAAAACTTTTGGCTTCGTATTAAGTTTTAATTCAATATTTCCTAAAAATTCTTTTACCGGACCCATTTTAGGCAATGTTACTTCTGGATATTCTCTAATGATATCGTAACCTATATCTTGATTGTCAATTGTCAACAACACATCAATTTTTATTCCTAATTGTCTAATCCAGTTTCTGCCTATAAGAAATTTATCTTTTTGGCCTTTAGTAATTATTAAATTCATACTATATTTTGTTCCTAAGTATGCTACTTTAATAGATAATTGTCCTATAACATTAATGGCACTACCCCCATAACCTTTTAAGACACCCTTCAAACCTTTTAAGGCCTCAGTTTCATACATTGAAAATGTTTATATAATAAACTCTGAGAGATAACACTAAGATCTACTCCTGTATCTATTTCTCCTATCAGCAAAACTTTATTCACTTTTAGGTTTAATTCAAGCTTTGGAGAACTTTCAATTATATTTAGGGTACCTAACCAAAGATTTTCTGATGGTACATCATCATTTAATTTATCTGTATTTCTATTATGTTTCCAATTACTTTTGGATGTCCTTTGGTTCCTTTCTTTACAATAAGACGTGACGTGTATGACAAATAAAACATTTCTTACCTCTCAATTTACAATATTTAGTACAGTGGTTGTCATGACTATAAATTTGACATATTTTGCTGGAATTATTTGATGACGATCTAGTGCTTTTGGAATTAAAATTTCTCAAAATTTTATCCACAATAGCTGTGCATTTCATTTCTTCTGCCTCTTTATTAGCCAGTTCCAACGAAGATGCAATCTTTATTGCCTTATTCATATCCAAGTCTGTCTCTGTTAATAATCTTTTCAGCGTAGTCTCATTGAATATTCCTGCTACAAATTGGTCAGTTAAATTCTCTTCCAGCATACCGCCTGAGAATTCACATTTACTAGCTTGTTGTCTTAACCTTATGACAAAAGCATCAATATTTTCGTATTCGTATTGTTTTATTTGATGAAACTTATATCTTTCCACTACTTTATTCAATTTAGGTTTGAAGTGATCTTCCAAAGCTTTTAATATATCTTCATATTTTGAACTATCTACCGTTTCTGGTAATAATAAGCTTTTAACTAGTTTGAAATGTTCAGGTTTGATTATCGTCAAAAATACTGCTTTTCTGGATTCTTCTTCCAGTTTACATGCGCCAAAATATAACTTAATTCGTTCTTTAAAATCTCTGAAATCTTCTATTTCTGGATCATATGGTTCCAATTTAAAATTTATATGACGCTCCATCTTAGAAATCCTCTTCTAAGCTTGTTTTACCTGATCGTAAATTATGGTACAAAAACAAAACTTACTTAATAGCATAAAATGTTCTTAATCTTCAATCCTGTCGACTGCACCATTTGTTGTGTGCTCTCTTAATAAGGATTCTATTTCTGGATCATATGGTTCCAATTTAAAATTTATATGATGCTCCATCTTAGAAATCCTCTTCTAAGCTTGTTTTACCTGATCGTAAATTATGGTACAAAAACAAAACTTACTTAATAGCATAAAATGTTCTTAATCTTCAATCCTGTCGACTGCACCATTTGTTGTGTGCTCTCTTAATAAGGACACATTTCTTATATAAAATTATAACATCATTTTATTATACCAGTAATTTTCAGGTAAAATAGACAAGACAAGACAAGACTAGACAGACGACTGACACACAGAGCAGAGCGTGTCCTATTACATATAATATCGGCGACGCACCGTCTGCATATTAATGTAAACATACATTCCTTTCTAAGACTCAAGTAAATATCATATTGGTAAAATATACACAACACATAAAAAATGGCAGAAACAGAAATTATAACTAAATATGTCCTTGCTAATAATGCTTCATACTAATCAGCCTACAAATTTTGTCAAAATTGGAAAAGTAATTTTCCAAATATGAAAGGATCTAATTCATACTTGCAATGTGTTCCAGCATATCTTAAAATATAAATAGAAATTAATATTCTTTATATTTGAATTCACATACCAAATATATATCAGAATCAATAAAATTATTAAATTTTTATCCAGATAACATTAAAAGCCATCTTAAGATTTAATATCATTTACAATTGCTGTATCATGACAAATGAAATAATTAAATTATACTGTCTAACAATTTGATGATTAGCAATATCACTTTTCACACAAGTTACCACATTAGATTTTTCTTAATTTATATAAATTAGATAAAATATTTTATATATTATTTCAAGTAAATATAATATACAGATAAAATTCTAGATGCCAAAGAAATAGAAAAATTTTGGATAACAAAAAGAAAACATTAGGAAAATTTTTTTTTTAACTTTTAAACAACTTTTAACTTACTTTTTTGCTTTTGAAAGCACAGAAGAAATATTATTTGACAGACTTGAAATTTCTTCTTGTAAAATATTTAAAGTTAAACAATTTATCTTTCCACCTTGGTCTGAAAAATTTTAATAAAGAAAAAAAATTTATATATAACTAGTAATGAATACTATTATTTGATCGTTGAATACTATCAAATATAAGATTTGAGAAGTTTTTTCAAGCATTGCAATTCTCATTAGAAAAATTATTTAAATAGATTTCAGCAAAACTTTATTCACTTTTAGGTTTAATTCAAGCTTTGGAGAACTTTCAATTATATTTAGGGTACCTAACCAAAGATTTTCTGATGGTACATCATCATTTAATTTATCTGTATTTCTATTATGTTTCCAATTACTTTTGGATGTCCTTTGGTTCCTTTCTTTGTCATACAAGTCACGTCTTATTGTCTAATCAAATTATTCATTAAATTTTAAATAATTAGTTAAAAAATATATATTAAATATTTATTACTTACCAATTCAAAAATCTCGAAATCGTCTGCTTCTAAACGCATGCGTAGAAATCGAAGGATTGTCTGCTTTTGATGATCACTTAATAATTCAGTTAACTTTAAATTTTTCAATACTTCTAGTTATCATTTTAATATCTTATCAATACTTCCGAGAAATAATTACTGCCGTATTTTTCACGAAACAATTAAACAAAGTTTGTTAATAAAAATTTCGATCCCATCTTCTAAAGTTGATTTCCCTCATTGTCAAGGAAACAGTAAATAGTATCTTTTGTGTCTTTGATAGCATATGTCTTATTACTGTTATAACTAACGTATCAAGCTTTTATCATAACCGGAAAAACGGAAAGTAGTAATTTAGTGAAAACCATTTCGGAATAGACTGTACTTCTGTTTTGCTGTTATTGAAAGTTTTTAATAACAGCAACTAACAGAAGAACCTCCTTTGTCAAATATATTAGTGAAGTTTGTTGTTTTACTAGATAGTAATTGCAACATGCAAGAGAGAGAGAGAATTTGCTGCAAAATTCTCTTGGATTTTGCATGTTGTTTCATACCAAATATCATCACCAGACATGACCAATCTTAAACTCAAAACAGGACTTTCTCCTATCATAATTAGAAGTAACCGTCTAATATTTCAAATGCAATTCACATTATCACCATATCCAATCCATTTTTTGATAAATTGGTAAGGGGTAACTTAAGTCCAAAATGCATTTTTATCTGTTATGGAAAAGGCAATAAAAGATCTTGTTATTACCGTAACATTGGATTGATAATTGATTCTCCAAACACACAATCTGAAAAGACTGTTACAATTCATTTTGTTATTACTACAATCTTTGATATCTATATATCAGTCAAATTTTTCTTTATAAAATAATCATTATCAGAAAAATTTATTGTTTTCTACTTACTCAAATATATGATAGCAGCTGCTTTTTGTAAAAAAGTTTATTATAGCAGTGCATATTATTTTTATAATGTATTATTGCATAATTTCATCCCACTTCTTACATAAATATAAATAAATTTTTTTGCTGAAGATGGCGTTGTAAAGCTAAAAGGTCTTCAAATATATTAAAGTATATTTTCCACTTTTGAAATTGAGCTGAATTATTTATGTTTTTATAATGTATTTTAGTAAAATGTTATCTACAGATTGTTGAATAAATTTTTTCCATTCATCAATTATTATATCACTTCTCAAATCACATATTTTTTACATTAGTAAAAACACTAATTGCAAGCAGTTAGTATATAATATATAAACAGTATATATTTATTAATAAAGAATTATCTGTACAAAAGTCTGATGATAATGAATGTATTTAAATTTATATTTGCTATAAACTATTTTTTTTTATAAATAATAAGCAGTCATCGTATAGTTACTTCTAATTTATCAAATAGTTCAACCTTCCTTTGTGTTTCTAGTTTCCAACTTTTAAGGAACAAACATAGAAATGTGATTAGATTTACAGGTAGTCCTCAATTTATGATGACTTAAGTTACGACGATTTGCATTTATGGTGGCCAGAAATTATTACTAAAAATTCTCTAATTCAACTTTGGTGCTTGCATATACATGCATGTACCACATTGCTTTTGTATACGCATCACACCATCGCCATTAGTCATCAAGCAAAGCCTTTTTTTGTCGTAAAGCTGTCATGTCCAGTAAGAGAAATAATATTTTAATGTAAATTCCAACGTAAAAAAGAAGGCGTGGAAAACTTTGTTTAACCATATTAAGTTAAATGGAAACTTAATTTACAAAAATATTAAAATAGAAATCAAATAATTCAGAAAAGTCCTCGACTTACGACAGAATCGTTGGAATGGAACCCCATCGTAAATCGAGGATTACCTATATAATAATAATATAATAGAAACATAATATTATTATTTATGAAACTAAATAATTTTTATTAATTTATTAAATAAATTTATGTATGATACAGAATCATTGATTTAAAAATATATATATTTTTTTGTTTACGGTTAAAGAATTGTTTTTTTATTAATAACTGAAATAATAAAATTTGAAACCAAATTAGGAAACTGATGTAATGAAAATATTGTTATGAAAACTGGTAACATCATAAAAGAAAAATGATTATATGCCTTCTTTAAAAGAATCGTATAAAATGAGTAAAAGTTTATAAGAGTATTCATCTAATCATGATAATTAAATAAATAATTATGCTAATTAAATAAATCCTTCTTTTGAAAGGGAATGGATTTATTTAATTTTTATCACTATTCATTGGAATCATTTGAACTGATATTAATGAGATAACCTAATATCCAAAATAATCATTTCAAACATTTTTATGCAGTAAAATCTTGGATAATCAAGAGTCAGATAAAAAAACATTATTTTTTGTTAGAGAGAGAATTTCATCATAAATTCATTATTACATTATAATGTTTTAAAATTTAATTATCTGTTGAATTTTGTATTACTTTTAAATAATTTTTTAATTTATTGACACTGCATAAAGAAATTTATTAAATTTA
>AYEL01061386.1:0-55814 GCA_000484575.1 Olivierus martensii | reverse complement strand
AAGATCCAATAAAATATTGGATAAGTGCAAGTTTTTGCTATTCAAATTAGTAAGGCAGGTCAAGTGGTATGTGCCAAAAGAAGCAGGTTGAAGCCTGAATTAATTTCAACGATTTTGATGCCGAAATCAGCAATAAAATCAAATTTCTGGTGATTTTTAATCACTTCTGGCAAATAAATGAGTTTTAAAGGAAACAGTTGTTCAAATTTTTCTCCAAATATCATATCGCGATATTTTCGATATAATTCTAAAATATCGCGATATCAAATATCATATGAAAATCCGTATCGAATATCGCCGATACGATGTTTTGTTTTGTATCGCACATCTCTATTTTCGTTCACAGAATAATATAAAAATCCGTATCGAATATCGCCGATACGATGTTTTGTTTTGTATCGCACATCTCTATTTTGGTTCACAGAATAATATTGAATAAGGCTCGCGTCTAATATACATCTAACTGACTGGCCCTTTGCTGCGTTTGAATTTGACACCTCTGGTCTAGTGAATAAGGCTCGCGTCTGATATACATCTAACTGACTGGCCCTTTGCTGCGTTTGAATTTTTACACCTCTGGTCTAGAGCAGTGGTCTCTAAACTTTTTTGACTGCGTACCCCTAAGACAGAAAAATATATGGCACGTATCCCCAATTGATTGAACAGAAATCTATTATAATTAGTGTTTTAAAGAGGAAATAAGGCCTTATGTAATATTCAAAAAAGCTATAATTGCACATTATTTTTATTATAAACATAGATACATATTTATTTTTCTTATTACAACTTAGTGAGAAAATGGGCTTGCATTTGTTTAATAATTTCTGAAAATGCTGCTTTCATGTTATCTGATACTGTGATACAAAGGTCTGGTTCCAAGTTTAATTTTATTTGGATATTTAATTTAATATTGAGTGATCTAGAAGTTTGTAGGATCTACAAACAATATACTGTATAAAAATTGTTTTCACTGTATTCCCAGGTATTGTCTCGCGTACCCCTGGGATACGTATACCCCACTTTTGAGATCACTGCTCTAGAGAATACATCTCAGTAGAAAATAGTTAAAACCTGTAGCACACATTTATTCAATAGTAAATACTACTCACAACAGTCATATTAAGTGTAGATAACTTCTGTTTCATATTTATCGTATTAAATATTATTAATTTAACAATTAATCATCATAAAGATTAATAGAAACCATCAACATAGTCACTAATGTAATTAAATTTGAAAGCGAATTCCTTATTTAAAATAATAATAAATTCAATTATAAAATGATTTTATACTCTTAATTTGTTGATAAATAGAGAAAAAAAATATATAATATGTGCTAATAAAATAAATTTATGCAAATAATGGACTATGAAATATAATAATAATAATGTCTAAAATTGAGTCAGAAAAATTAAAATATGATGATTAATTAACTTATAGGTTTCTATATTACAATTCATGATAATAAATTATATTTAAAAAGTTGTGGATTCATGTTATATATGTTTATTACTTTAAACTAAAAAACTCTAACTTCTTATTTCTCCTATAAAGCGAAGAAAAAATTGCGATTAGTATTATTACAACGCTATAAACAGTCCCGTATAACGCATAGGATAATTTTTTTTAATGTTACTTATTCGTTAATTAATAATATCCGTTGATTGTAATAAAAACCAAACAATGTTTATTTCGTTTCCATGATAAATTCAGGAACTTTTTCGTCGGATTATACGAATCCGCGTTATACGAGGTCTACTTCTATATAACATTTTTTAAAATTTAGTTACCTATATTCTATTTTGTTGTTTCCTTTATTAAATGAAACCTTCTTTAAGACAAAGAATTGAAGGAAATAATTTTTTTAAAACATTTTTGCTGTTTTATTCTCTATCTTAAACTATTTATTTTTAGAATTTGCGTTCATAATTCAAAATTTTTAAATATTTCAAAAAATTCTATAAAATTTTCTACGATAAGTATTATTTTTCAAACATAAAGCAAATTTATATTTATTTATTTATTTATTTTTAATATTAATGATTCGCATTATACATAATGAATAGAAATTGCTTGTGATGTAATCCCAAAGCTAATATATAAGTTCTTTTGAAATTTATTACGTATGCACGAAAGAACAAATAAACGACACTTGATCAGTTAAATATGTTCCCTTTGGCTATTAAGTTCCAAGAAAATTTTTATTTTTTTAGATATTTACTATTCAGAATGGGAAAATGAAGTAACGCTTTCATATTTTCGAAATTTATCAATGCCTTCCGGATTTTAATAATCTTCCTATAGTATGCTCGATTGATACACAGTAATTTTCGTTCTTTGATGATAAACACATGATTCATATAAAAAATTGACTGTCATGCAGAAAACTGTCGCACTCATTAAAACAACGATATGTTAAACATGACATAGACCTATACCAAAATATTATGAAAGATAATCCTGATTATAAGGATATAACGTCTGAAATTATTCTATGAAATATCTTCTGAAATTTTTGAAACTATGTTTATAATCTAATAACATCGAAAAATTTACTTACCGTAATTTTTTTACAGTTTTTCGATGTTTATCTCTGTTTTAAAAATAATAATAATAATAAACTGTTATTTTAAAGCGAATTCTTAATAGTAACTGAGCCATTAATTATGTCGCCTCAGTCTTTATGATCGCTTCCTCCATTCCGAAGCTTTCCCCCCTATTTCCTATAACAACGGACGATTCTATTTTACGTCAATACGCTCGTCGTCACTACTCCTGGAGCTGCAATCGAACAACAACCGGTTTCTCATCCTCCAGGAGCAACCTGCAATACATTTTAGAACCGACTGTACACTATATACTATTCCCACGGTGGCCAATTGCAGGTCTTTGATATCGTCAATGTGGCTCCTTATCATGAAAGTCATTAATAAATATAAAGCAAATATCTATTTAACTTTAAAAATATTATATTTATAATTTATTTATTTATTGTAAAGAATAATATGCATCTGTACGAAATAAATTCATGTGAAATATATAATAAAACAATTTTTGAAAACATTGTTAAGGTCACCCGAAAAAATGATGCGACTCTCATTGATCCAGAAAGAAACTGATTGTTGCTTCAAGTATTTCAGATTCTCTCGTAGTGACATGAAGTTTGGCCACTCCTGTTATAAACTAATTGTTTTTACTACGATTATCAATGTCTATAAAATTTTTCCTCACAATCATAAGGATATACTGTATAAATATATATATGTTGTATACTGGCTAATCCTTTAAAGTAATCGTATTTGGCGATTTATAAGAGGCTACTGCGTAGAAGATGCACCCTAATTTTGGAACCCAAATTTAAGAAAAAAAATTTAAAAATTTATTGTTACTTCAATGTAAATTAAAATTCGATAAATATAAAACCCAGAAGCGAATAAAGAAGGTATAGGATTATTACCCATTTTAATATTATTCAATTTCAGATTTATTACTGATATATTCCAAACATGATCATAATCATCGATTAAGATTTAAATATATAGAATTCACTTGTTACTGTAGAAACAGTCTGGTAGTTACTAAAAAGGATACTGACTATCCGTTTAACGACGTAAACTATCCATTAACTACATTTTGTCGCTTGCTGACCTCTCGATTTTCTCTAAGTGCTGAATTATCATTATTGGCTTATAAGATGCAGAAAATTTTTGAAGATATTTATAAAGAAATAAGTTCGTCTTATAAGTCGACAAATACTGTATGTTCCTTTTATCCTGTGACAAATGCATATAATCATTTGTTATAAACAGGCGATGTTCCAAATAAATGCAATACGTATTCATGAAGTGTACTAAAGGTCTTGATCCAAATGTATTGGATCAAGATCTTTAGTACACTTCATGAATACAAAAGAAACTCACAAAAATTACAAGTTATTATTTTTCGTTACATTTTCTATTTAGGAAGCCGGTTTAAATTTATTTGAGCGAAATTTTCAGAACATCAATTAAAAAGTTCAGACAATATTTTTTTTTTTTTGTACTTTAATAGATTAAACTTCAAAATTTAACAAGAAACTTCTTTCTCAACTTCAGGTTAGTTTAAATTCATTAAAACATGTTCCAGAGTCTATTTGATTTGATATCCAGAATAAATGCTATTTTCTGTTAAATAACTTTATTCATACATTGAAAGAAAAACAAATTGTACATCTTGAAAGAGAAGCATATTTCGTCAGAATATCAAAACTTATCAAAATCGTCAACGAGACTATAAAAATATCTGTTTTAATCAATTTAGGCTAATGTGAAGATGAGAGAGATAGTTGAATCAGTTTCTGACATTGAAAATAAAATTTCTTAGTATAATTTTTAAAATTAAACTAAGAAATCAGCTTATAAAATATATTATATATATAGTAAGAGCCTGTTTAACGAGGAGGGCTTGACAAATTTCAAAAAGTTGAGTAGACAATTGGCTACCACTGCAAATTTTCATGGTAGCCAACTCAAAAGTGAGACTTGCACGTTGATAAAACCAGGTAAAGTATATCGTTCATGGTAGCCAACTCAAAAGTGAGACTTGCACGTTGGTAAAACCAGGTAAAGTATATCGTTGGTCAAGGAACGGATTTTGTTCGTGAACCGAGGTACCACTGTATTTTGTTTCTTGATCGTTTTAAATAAATACAGTCACTTCCGATTAATTGAGGCAGCTGCTTTTCTGGGCCAAATCTCAAAGAACGGAAACTGGAAAAATATAAATATATTTTTTCTGGGAGTTTTTACATCGTGTGTGCTATTTCTTTATTGTTTATGAAATGATTTACATAAACAATAAAATTAAAATTAAAAAAATATACGTGTTATGGTATTTTATAAAAGAATAAATTAAAAATTATAAATACGTTCCAAAGAAACCAAGGGCTATACGAAATAGCGTTAAATGAGGTCATCTTAACACATAAATAATAAAATAAGTGAAACAGAACAGTGAAAAAAAATATATGTACCATTTTTTTTAATTTTGTAACATGTATTATTCTTTATTGTATTACATTAATTATAGACATTTTTTATTGATAATATCAATTTGTATTCATAAATCATTCATGAAAATCAAAAATATTCAAATAAATAATTTATGTTTGTGATGAGGAAGGATTCATAAATCATTCATGAAAATCAAAAATATTCAAGTAAATAATTTGTCATAAATCATTCATGAAAATCAAAAATATTCAAGTAAATAATTTGTTCATGATGAAGAAGGTTCAAATCATTCATGAAAATCAAAAATATTCGAGTAAATAATTTATGTTTGGATGAGGAATAACATGTATTATTACTATTGTATTGCATTAATTATAGGCATTTTTTAATTGCTAATGTCGATTTGTATTCGTAAATCATTAACATCAAAAATCGAGTAAATAATTTATGTTTGTGATGAGGAAGGTTCTTTCTCATTTGACATTTTTATTTTTTCGTTAAGTAGTCATGTAACGTCATTTCTTATGATGAGGAAGGTTCCTCCTCATTTGACATTTTTATTTTTTCGTTAAGTAGTCATCTAACGTCATTTGCCTTTTTCTCTTTCCTTCAGCAAGCAATTGTCGATAGTAAGACATCACATTCATGATACTTCGTCTTGCCTTTGAACTTCTATTAAAATTTTGATCATTTTGTATAACTGATCCATAATTTCCGTAATAGTGGTTAAACTTATTTTGAGAAAATCCGTTGCAAGTTCCTTTTGCTTCTCATCTTCAGCAACGCTTACTCTTGATGACCGATCATAAGTATGAAAAGTGACCACAGCAAACTTTTGTATATACTACACTACATTGATATTAAACGCACTGTAAGAAAACATAGATAGAAGTATTAAAGCAACAAATTCGTCCGATTTCTGATTTATTTAAGTATAACGGTTTGAAACCCCGCACCAAAGTGAATCAATAAAAAATATAAGAATTCGGAAAAGCCGCGTTATATTGAAACAGCGTTAAACGGAGCAACGTTAAGTGGGATCTTACAGTATAAGTTTAAAAAATATCAGTTATATCTTATATTTTATTTAATTAAACTATAACCTATCAAAATTTAATATAATCTGAAATTTATTATAAAAAAAGATGAGATTATTGCAAATAATATCTAAATTTTTAATTGATTTTAATTTCTAATTTAATATAGTATAAATCATCGTTTGTTAAAATTTTTTGAAGGGAATATTAGAGATAGAAACCAGCTACGTTTATTTGAGTACTCGGGTACTCAAATAAATGTGCTGTATGGTTTGTTAATATGATTTGAGTAGTTACCTAATGATAAGAAACAAGGCAAATATCACGTATTTACTTCATTAATCTTCTGGGAGTAAACGAATAAAAATAGCAAAGAAACTTAGACATTATCTTTTATCCTAGCTTTTGAACAAAGAAAAAAGAATTTTACAAAAATTTATTGTAAGTAAACTTTTTCTTCTTAAATGCAACCAATAATGAAATATTTAAACATTGAAACAGATTCTTGTTATTTATTTAAATAATATTATCTCAGTTACTTTAAATTTTACGTTTTGTATTTGTTTTATCGAATTTAATTCTGTGTAAATTTAATTCAAAGTTTTCGATATTTAGAAAATAAAAAATGTTGAATAAAACCATAAGCTTTAACATAATTAAAAATTGTTTGATTGTGTATAATGACATTTTACACTTCTTTTATTAAGAAAAAAATGACTGACAATTCTGTTAAGATTGTAAGAATGATTTTTTTATTGATGTATTTTCTGTTTGAATGGTTATCAAAGGATATTATGACAGCATTTATGGATAATTTAGTGTGATAAAAGTTTATGCTTACTATATATTTAACTATATTATGTATTAGGTTATATAAAAAATTGTTTTGTAGTATTTTTGCTATAAAATTTTACGATAATGACTCTGAAATATTGGTGACGATGATGTAGGTTATATATGATTCCAATTATTTTGAACTCTATGTTATTTTATCAAAGAAGTAATATTTTATTTGTGTTTCTTCATCACGATATTTTTTCCGTTACAGTTCGAATAAGGTGATGTGGGGTAAGTACAGAGCGATTTTTCTACGAGGCAAGTGCAGAATTACGAACAAGTCTGATATAAAATGCTGTTTAGTTTTATAGTTATCCTTTTTTTAAATAGTAGATTAGATAATAGCAGATTATTACAATATCAACTAGCAAAATATCGCTTATTCTATAATGAAAAGAACCAGTATAAGCACTTACCCCGTTTACGCACTTAACCCATTCCACCTTAATGACATTTTTCATTCATTATTCCTAATATTAAAACAATTCTTCTGAACTGTACCGAGAAATTAACCATACTCCATTATATCCGCAACACTGATTAAGAGAAATCTGTTTATTTTGTTCTGTATAAACTTTCAAAGAGATTTTTGTGAGAAATACCTTACTCTATTTTTATTTTTCATCTTTTAGTTCATTAAATCTTATTAACTCTTTTCATTCTTTATATTAAAAATGCGAGAGAAATCTTGTGGAAAAAGATTTGTTTGATCTTTTGCTAATTAACCTAATTAGGCTTATGCAATAATTCTATTATTTGTATGTCTTTTAAACTCTAATAATTTTTTTATTTAATAAAAGTTAATAACTTTATAGCAGCTATAATTATTTATGAAACTATTTTCTTTTAGTCTGAGATTTATTTATAACACTGTTTTGAAAATTTATAAAAATACTTGTTATTTATGTAACTAAAAGTTTGAATATAATCTTGCAATTTTCATATATTAAAAAAAAACTGGCTATAGAAAAATTGTTTTACGAAACAACAAAGAAAATTAGCATAAGAAACAGTAAAGGCTGTTTTCCACTTACGGAAAAGTATTACGTAAAAATAGTTCGGAAAAGCAGTGCAGAAAGTGTCCGGAATATAGAGTTGAGCAATTTTTAACTTTTCCGTAATGTGATCCGAAAATAGAATATTTTAAACCAATAGCGTAACGTTGAGAGCGACGTCATATGTGACGCACACAGTCATCGAATGGACAGAAATTTATGCATGGAAGGCAAAAAGACGAAGAATGAAGAAATAATGGCTATGTTCATCAGACTCAAAGGTTCTAAATGAGCAGATGAGTTGTAGCGGTAGAGGTTGCTGTATGTGCTGAACGGCAAGTAGTAACAGGGGACGAGATTATTGAAAGAAAATGAAGCCCGTTGTAAAGACCATTAAACGCGTATACTTTATATATTATCATTTGTTCCTTTGGATTAATATCCTCCATGGGGGCAGCCATCTTGAAATAGCTCAACATGTTGGAAGTGCTGTGAAAATGGTGGAAAATGATAAAGCAAACCTCTCTGAAGTTAAAAACATACTGGTTGATGCCGGCTACACAGGGGGCAGCCATCTTGAAATAGCTCAACATGTTGGATAGTAGTGTAAATTAAATCCCCTACCAAACGTGACGTCACTCACTCAACAAGTTCGATAGTAGCGCTATCTTGAAAACTCGTTCAGCAGAAAATCTCTCAACTGTTTCATAACAGTTGAATCTGCTGAATGAAGCCAATTTTGAACCTGTGACGTCAGAAGACAAATGGCAATAGCTGGTGCTTTTGAAAATGTTTTCCGGATTAAATGGAAAAACACTGAATTTTACGGACGAAATCATCCGGAAAGAGAAAACATATTCTGTATAACGTAATTATATTCCGTACCGACGTAAGTGGGAATCGGCCATAAGAGATGAAAGAATCGGATGTTTTACATTACTGAAAGTTAAGCGAATTTTATTGAATCGAGAGAATTTAAGGACTCGACTGTTTTGCGAAACTATGGAGAATAAAAACCTATTAGCCTCGAAAAGATTCAACGATTTTGCGAGATCAATAACTAAAAGGGAACAATAAAATCAGGAGCAAAAATATTCTGAGAACTTGATAGCTCTACGAATTATAATATGCATAGATTTAATTAGTTTAAAAATCTATATAAGTAGTCAAAAATAAGAGAAACATTTTTTTGAAGCGATATTCTTCATTTATAGAAAAAGCTTTCTTTAGAGAATATTTTATTTAAAGAACGTAATTAAGAAAAGTGCTTTTCTTTAAAAGAAATCAGCATAACAGAAAAAAAAAATCAGTATATTTACAGATATAAAAGAACAAGTTTTCTTTATTAGGCAGACTGAGAATCCTTATAATGGTTAGTATTCGTTACAACGGTTGAAATAGTAGAACGGTCGTTTGACGAAACTTTCATCTTTTACTATTCGGTTTGTTGTGCTAATCTCATTAGTGTTGATAGTAGAAGCATGTTATCAACACTATTGTTTGTCGTAAGTGATATGGAGAACTAAGTTACCGCAAAAAAGCTGTTTTATCTGATTTTATTGATCTTAGGCAGAAAATACAGTTACACTAAACTTCAGGTATATTCTATTCTGGATATTGTACAATAATATATAATTGCTTAGTAATTTTAGATCGTATTAGTATATTATATAAAATTATTAAATTATTATATTTGCATATATTCATATACTAAAGCTTAGTTTACTGCAAAGAAATATATTTATTTTAAAATAATTTTATATCATGAAATCAGATTTTATTCGAAAATACTTTCTAATTATTCTCTTATTATTAATATTTATTCCTACTTTCCAAAGGATTTATTCCTTATTATATATTTATTATTAATATTTATTCCTACTTTCCGAAGGAAATGGAGGCTTATAAGATCTGGAAAATATCTGTCTGTTAGTTGTTATATGTTCTCCACTAATAACTTTTGAACTAATTAGCAAATTTTCATGAAATTTGATATTAATGTAAAGGTCACCTCGACGCCGCATCCTTTAATTCTGCAAGAGAGAATTTCATTTTTATTGCAATTTTAGTTTATACTAGTATCAATAGATGGCATTAAGTGTTAGCAGTGTAGGAATAACATATGGTTTACTTGATTCCTTAACAAAGTGGCCCTATTTCAATATCTATTACAATGACGTTCCAGTCTCCATCTGATATCTCCGTGATATAACAATGGACAACGTCACAATTACGGATTGACGAGTGTCGTCACAATGACGTCATCGCCTTTGCGACATGACGTCACCGTAACATCTATGCTAATAAAGTTAGAAACACAAAACCAATGAATTTCAAATGCTAAATAAATGCAAAATAAATGACACCTTCGGAAAGAAGGCAATTTTAGTTCTTTCTAGAACTTGTTAGTGTTCATAAATTAACAAACTACAATATATTCCTCTTTTTATATAAATTGCATTTGAACATCATCAGTAATTACTTTTAATGTGTTTGATCTGAAAGGTATGAGTGCAGTGCTTTTATCAATCACTTATCACTTTCAGACCTTTTGAGTTTTCAAAACTTATCTGCAATCTAATTCATATAAAAATAAAATTCCACAAGTAACTTATATTTACTTATCAATTAACGGAGTTTTCGAAAAATTTGTTTAACCGAACGAAATTACATTAAACATCCATTTACATGGAGTTAGGAGGATAAAATCTGAATAATTTTAATTTTTAGCCCATAAACCTTAATTAAACACGCTTCTTTCTTTAAATGAGATTTTATATGAAATTTTGTGTGCAAAAATAAACATTGATTTAGGCGTATAATCTTATAAAAGTTATAATCTATTTTTTTCTATTTTACAAAAATTCAAATAATTTGAATCATTACTTTTTTATTATGATAATATTCTTTCGCAATTCCATAACGTTTTAAAAGATAAAAATAAAAAATAACGATATTTTCTGAAGTAATTTTAGATATTTCCCTCCCCTCTCATGCATTGTCGTATATCTGTTCTAATCTTAAAAATTGATAAAATGGTTTAAAGTAAAAAAAAAAAAATGTTAACATTTTTTACATTTTAATTTTTATCTTGAATTGGTCATTTAGAAGAATAAAATATTGATTATCAAAAAGGTTTCTTTCAAAAATTATATTTTAAATAATTTATTGAAGATGGATAACTGACAGAAAAGAAAGTTTATACAACGTTGGAAACGAAAATGCTTGTTTCTTTTTTGCTTTATTCGTAAGCAGATAGACAAAAAAAAAATAAAAAAAAAATTTAGTGTTATCGGAGAACCACAATAATGACAGAATAAAAGCTTTGACATTTATTTTTTTGAAATATCCATTTTTAAATATGAAAAATAATAAATTTTAATAAGATTTATAATATATAAAATATTTTTTTGAAATTTGATATGCAAATGTATTTTTAAGGAAAAATATGAGTGTGTTTTCCAACAACTGGAACATCGGGATATAATTTTGTGAGATAAGAGAAGAGCTAAATCTTTAAATCTGTAAAGTAAGGACTATACAGATTTAAAGCAGCTGTTTCGATTTTATAAATCCTTTCCTCCTCACTTAGTTTTTATATATATATTTTTATTTTAATTTATATATGTTAAACATAAATTTTTTCCATCTTTATTTTATTAAATAATATTCCAGCGAACAGAATTTTATATTCCAAAAAAAAAAAAATTAAAGCTTTTCTGTTTTCTCATTTATTTAAATAATTTTTTTTTGTTTTTGTTTTTTAAAGCTGAACTAAAAACATACAGTTTACAAATTTTTATTCAACTTCATTCATATCATTTTAATTAAATTTTGTCATTTGTGAGTATTATAAACATAAATTTACAGTAGTGAGGAAATTAAAAAAAATTTTTTTGAATATTTTTTTAATTAAAACACGAATGACGTATTTTAATAATTTCGTTAATTCTGAATAAAATATCAAAAGCAGATTTTTAAATTAATAATTTATAATTGAAAAATCGAAACATAAAAAAAAGTCGGTGCCAAGAGCTAAATAACATCATTTTCTAGAATAATGATGGATGTGCATAAAAAATTTGATCAATTTTAATTTTTTAAATTTCATTTAAGTGATAAATATAACATTTAAAAAAAGAATAGTTTTTTGTTATCACGGAAATGATTGTTTTCATAATTTTCTTAACATTTGAAAAATGACTCTCCCTCTTCAGCTTCCTTAAAAAACTGCCACACTCTAGCTTGAAGCAATTGTTCATTTGATTCATAAAGCATACAATTACGTGATCAGATATTAGTGACTCGTGAGTCACTTCACCTATTCAAATTACCAATTTCAAAAATTTCGTGATATTGTTGCAAATGCAGGATTATAAATTCCTATTTGCATTAATTTTTCTTGAATATTAAATAAATATACTGTATTATACATTGTTATTTATTCCTTTGAAAATTTAATGTTTAAATTAATTTAGATAGGGCAGAGTCGGGAGAGATGGCGCGGCTAAGTATATTCACATTCTGGAGCCAAGATGGCATTATGGTAATGATTATGGCATACACGTAACTACCATTCATTTCTTTGAACCTCGTAGACTATGATGTGCTTTATCTAAGACAGTGGTTTTCAACTAAAGCTGGGACGATACGATACGATATATCGTGTACCTTCGATTTACTCGTCTCGATATTCCGATATTTTTCGATATTTTTTGGATGTCGATACTGTATATTTAACGATACGATATTATACTTGCGATAATTTATCGGTTTCTGTATGTATTTAAATTATTGGTTAAATTTATCGACGGTTAAAGATAATGGCCGATTTCGAACAAAATAACAATATATATAAAATAATAATATAAATTAATAATGATATAAAATAACAATATAACAAATAATTTTGCTTGAAGGGAACAAAATTCCCAGCTACTGGAACTATCACAACAGATTGATTGAAAAAAATAACAGTGGACAATAAACAATTGGAGGAATGAATACGGAACTACGCCACTACTTGGATCAGGCAATATCAGATCGCCATGAAGATCCAATAAAATATTGAATAAGTGCAAAATTTTGCTATCCAAATTTATCAAAGATTACACTGAAATATTTGATTATATCAGCCACATCAATGCCTGCTGAATGTTTTTTTTTGTAAGCTAGGTGTAGTGGTATGTGCAAAAAGAAGCCAGAATTAATTTTAACGATTTTGATGCTGAAATCAACAACAGAATCAAATTTCTGGTGATTTTAAATCACATCTGCTGGATGGCTGCTGGATGGCTAGGTAGTAACGCTGTCGGCGCACCAAGCAGGAGGACTCAGGTTCGCGTCCCGGGTGTGATCCCAGATTTTTTTCGGGGTACGGGGCCCGGCCCGGTGATTCCCTCCTTTACCATCCAGTTCCCCTTTACTAAGGGGGGTGGAGCTAGTTCCACCCCCTTAGTATTCTCCTTAAGTGGAAAGGGGGCGTAAAAATGCATAAAATTCACATCTGGAAAATAAATGTGTTTTAAAACAAATTATTGTTCGTTTTATTCCCATAATATCATAGCGCGATATTTTCGATATCATCCCAAAATATCACGATATTAAATATCGTATAACAATCCGTATCGGAATATCGCCGATACGATATTTTGTTTCATATCGCACATCTCTACTTTCAATCACTGTGCCGCCAAACCTTTGACAGTGTGCCGCGGAAAATTACGAATGAATTGTACGTATGTATAATAATTGTATGAATGCCGCCAAACCTTTGACAGTGTGCCGCGGAAAATTACGAATGAATTGTACGTATGTATAAGAATTGTATGAATTATCATCTATCTATATTATAATTGGTCAAACGATGGTGATATATTGCATATCTCAAATGAAATTTGCTTATATTTTATCACACAAGAAATTATAACCATTCATCATGCTGTAAACTACACCCTAACCTTTTCATTGGATGTTTTATTTTAAAGGAAATTTTATGTTGAATTTGCAGTTAGACCTGTTCTACATCCATAATTATGAGAGTGATATATTGCATATCTCAAATGAAATTTGCTTATATTTTATCGCACAAGAAATTATAATCATTCATCATGCTGTAAACTACTCCCTTCAATGGGGTGCAGCCCTACCCCACGGGGACCCCGGTGCCCGTGGGGAGATGAAACCGGCCTCGTTGGGGGTGGGCCCCACCCGACGGGGCCTCTTGAACCCTGGTGGGTGCATCCCCATCCCACGGGGCCTCATACCGGCCTCGTTGGGGGTGGGCCCCACCCGACGGGGCTTCTTGATCCCTGGTGGGTGCATCCCCATCCCACGGGGCCCACGGCCCGTGGGGGTTTCGTATTCCCATGAGCTGGGGATGAAACCGGGTCCCACGGCCCTGGGGCGGGGCCCCCGCGGGCCCACACGTGGGGTGGGGCCGTTGGGGGCACGGCGCCATGGGGTGCAGCCTCCACGGGGGGCCGTCGGGGGCACGGCGCCCTTGGGGTGCAGCCTCCACGGGCCCCTTACAATTACTACACATTTGAACTAATGCTTAATAAAATATATAGTAAATAAATTTGCAAGATAAATTAATAAAATATATATTAAATAAATTTGCAGATAAGCTATTATTACACAATATGCTGTTATACTGTATAAAGTATTATTAGTAAGCTATTATTATACTATATGCTGTTATATAAAGTATTATAAGATTAGATCACAATAGTATATTTCCGGTCATTTATATGAGCGGGGAATTTCTAGTATATAATAAAAGTCAAACGTGGCTGGCTGGATGTCCCTTTTTCGGTTGAACTACTGTACAAATTTCTATGAATAGGTTACCATTAGAAAGGTCTAATTTTTGAAAGTCTGCGACAGCCCAAATTATTTGTTGCTATTAATAATTTAAAAATTAAGGAATAAAAATTAAATTAAAATTATAGTTTTTCTAAAAAGACAAAATCCGCAGATAGCGCTATAACGTAATAAGGGCCGCCATTTAATGATCCCGTATCGGAATAATTCTGTAATCTGAATGTAATAAATAAGAATAAATACAATAATCTATTAATAAAAAGTATTATTTAAAATATTTAGGTGTGCCGCCAGATTTTAAAATATTAACATGTTTTCCTCAACAGTAAAAAAAAATAAAAAGTATTATTTAAAATATTTAGGTGTGCCGCCAGATTTTAAAATATTAAAATGTTTTCCTCAACAGTAAAAAATTTGAGAACCACTGATCTAAGATAATTAAAATCCACATTAGGGTAAAACCGGGAGAGATGGAGCAACTTTTTTTGTTTACTGATAAAATCATAAATAATCACAATCAAAAATTTTTATTGTTCAAAATAGCTTACATGGAACCATATGCAAAAAGTAATGCCAAAAATTAATTAAGCAAAATGTAAAATGTTGAAAAAGTTAGGGAAAAAAACCATCTCGTTGGGTGAGATTGTTTTTTTTTCAACTTTTTAAAAATTGTTTATTTTGTTACTTTTTTATTTTGTTTAACTAATTTGTGGTTGTTTATTGCATATGGTTTCATATAAGCTATTTTAAATAATAAAAATTTTCGATTATGATTATGAATAATTTTATCAGTAAACAAAAATAGATACGCAGTCTCTACCGGTTTTACCCTATTATTATTTAGCCCTTTGAAAATTTAAATTAATTTAGATATAGAACCGCTGAATTTTTAATAATATAAGATGCAATATTTTAAACTATAAAAAATGATTTTATTACTATTTTACTGCAAAAAAATATTGTTTTTTTCTGTACAATAATATGAATTATTTAAAAATATTTCAAATTTATTTGAATCTTTTGTAAATATTAATCATCAATGTTTTTTAATATATTTTTTTAACTTTAAGGCATTTTTCATTCATGAAATTAGTAAGATGAGCCGTGGATCGATCAGCAATATTTTACAACGTTTTTGTTATACCATGTTTTATCCATGAAATTATATACAGTACATAATTCATACTAATCGACGATCTTAATTCCGCTTGCAGATTTTTATTCATAAGTCTTGATATTTATTCTAAATTAATAAAATTTACGACAAATGAATTGGTTTTATGGCCTTACGTTTCAAAAATTCATAATGCATCTTAGCTCATCCACTCATCGATACACAGTTTCTGCGAAATCTTATTTTCATTCATAATGATAGTCAACTCCAAAAAGTTAATATATAGGATTTGTTATATGAATTTTAATAAAGAATAATTGAATAATAAACAATCGGATAATTTTATTATTCTCATGTCTGTAAATCAGTTTTGTAACAAGTAATCGGATTATAATAGTCTTGAGGCTTATTTTTTTAGTGTAAACAAAAGCTAAAAGATTATTACTACTTACCGTCCCTTAAGGAACATTACATATAAAAAATATTTAAAAAAAAACATGATGATTTCTTAGTCGCCACGTTGCAATATCCCCTACATGTGGGAAGTGAAGAACTTAATGGACCACGCTGGATCGATCAAGAAATATTCTATATATTCAGTTATTATGTTGCCATTTCAAAAATCATTACTTCATACTTTGTATTTAAAAATAGTTATCTGTACATTGTTTTAAATATTAATTTTGATTGCATAATTAGTTGAGAGTGAAACTTCCGTATAACGCGACGAAAAAATTGCGACTAGTACTCATACAACGCTATAAACAATCCCATATAACGCGTAGAATAAATTTAACATTTGACATATTTTTTGACTTTTTGTTTAGAAATGCAGAATGCAAACACTTATCTATTGTTTATATATATATATATACAGTGAAGCTAATAGTTATAAAAGATGTAAAAGTTTATAAAAGAACTCAGAGACAAGTTTAAATTTGCATAAAATCGTCTGAAAATGCATGTCTCTTATAACGCAGAACGTATCCCCGCGTTGTACGGGAGTCCATTGTATTTGTAAATCGAATCTTTAAAAATTCTATTTGAGATTTTTCTATCATTTTTTCAAAGTTATAATTTTTGAATTTAATTTATCGTAAAATCTTTGTAAAATCATCTCAAAATTGATCTTTAAAAATTCTATTTGAGATTTTTCTATCATTTTTTCAAAGTTATAATTTTTGAAATTAATTTATCGTAAAATCTTTGTAAAATCATCTCAATGTCGGAATATCGCTTGATTAATCATCTGATAGTTTATTATGTGTATTATCTATAATAATCTTTGATTTTGTATAATTTTTAAAATTCGCATAAATTAGTCAGTAATAATATATTTAATACAATATTTATGTCATTATTTCTTTCCTTAAAATATTTAATTTTATTAAATTTTGTAGTTTCGTGTTGTTACGAATAAAAGTTAAATAAACAATTCGTAGAGAGATGATTTAAGTGACGATGATATGACATATGTAAATAACAGTAAACATTAAATTTTATAGAGACTTTATAAGATTAAGTCTTTTCTTATAAAACAGAAACAACAAAAAACATTTAAACATTTAAAAATTCAATCGAGACTGCTACAAAGATCGTACTTAGAACAAGAAAATAAATTGGACTTCGAAAAAGTTATTTGTTAGGGAATAAATAAAGGGAACACGAATTTTCATTTGTTTTTAAGCATTTACTGCACTTAGAACAGAAAAGAAAATAAAAAATTTGAATAATCTCTGAAAAATAAAAAATTTGTAAAATGTAAGTAAGAAAAACTTCTTAAAAATTGATTAACATATATTTTAAAATATATCAAATATTAAACCTGATTTCCGACTTTATTGAATGATTAGTTTAACTAAAATTATATTTTATTATTCTAAAATTTAAAAATTGTTGTTAATGTTATTTTTAGCTTATTATCCGAAGGAAAATGAAGCTGACAGGTTGTCTGTATGTCGCCTATTAATATGTTCTGAACTAATTAAAGTAATCGAGTTTTTACAAAAGGTTTCAATGTTACGTTAAATGGTAGTATTCTACCATTAAACATAACGTTGAAACGTTATTTCAAACTATACAGTTTTAATTATTTTAAAATTTAAGAATATACAAATTTTTTATATACTCTCTTAATGTTTCTTTAATTATTATAATTAATGAATTGGAATGTTTTGTCATAAAAAATGATCTTATTGATATCTAAAAATTGTTTACAAAATTTAAATTGTTAACAAAATATTAAAAAATTGTTAACAACATTTCAAGTTTGAAAGTTTCTCCATAATATATTTGAACTCTTTGATAAATTTTAATGACATTCAGTAAAAATGTCATATAATTAAACATTCCTTTGACTATATTTATTCTAATATAACAGTTTTTACTTATTACAAAATAGTGATTATATTCAGAAAATGGGTGATTAATTTTTTACGAAGTTGCGCCTACTATACATGATTTTATATTTTATTGATTGGTTGATAGATTGATTTATTTTTCTTATCTTTATCCATGTATTTTTTTTTATAAATAAATCCTATATAAATTATTAAATGTTTACTGTATATTTATAAAATAATAAATATAAATAAGTGAAGACGATAAATTCAATTATTAAATGTCATAACTTTGGATGAATAGTTATAAGCAGTTTTCGTTTGATAAGCAAATATTTCAAAAAAATTCTGACGAAGATTATTTGCAGAAAGTTAACATAGATCTTAATCTATGAAATGATATTTTATTTAAAATTTAAGAATAATATTTTCACGTTGAAACTAAGAAATAATATAATGAATGATGAAGAAAAAAATCAGGTCAGACTGTAACATTTAATATTCCTACTGCATTTTGGGCTAATCATCGAAATTTTTTTCAATATTTGTGAATTATTCATACAGACAGACAATAATAAATAAGCTCACATTAATTTATTATAATATAATTAAATAAATTTTCTTTTTTTTTTAGTTTTAGTTATATTTAAAACATTTACAGCTCTTTAAAGATCTTTAAATATTTTAAAACTCTTTAAAGCTTTTTTAAGAATTTTAAAACTTTTAAAATCCTGTTTGAAATTTATTTATTCAATAAAAGTTAAGAATAAGAATCCTTTTACTTTTGGCAACGATGGGATAAAATGTTACGAGCCAATATCCATAAAGGTAAGGTAGATTAGCTAAAGGGAATAAATTTTTTTAATCAATTTAATCCTAGATTTAATACTTTTCCATAAAAAGATACAGTTTATACTGGTCCTTCTTTGCTTAAATATAATTAATAGTATCTGAGAGGAGTAATAAAATGCGAGGATAGCATAATTTGTCAAAATTAACAATTACTTTCCATAAAATAAGATTTAAGAAGCTGAAAAGGGGGATAAAAAAGGGGCTAACTGCCAGACTTGCTTAATTTAAATATTCTATACAGGAATCACTCCTGTAATACAGTAGATAGGTTCATGAAAAACACCGTGTTAGGTGAATCAGTGTTATATGAGATCTGGAGCCAATGCAAAAAATAGAGTTATGTTCCAAAACCAATTTTAATTCCACATAAGAAATTTAATTTTTATTAAGAATATTAATAACACAAAACATGAAGATAGAAAAAATATATACGTAAGACCCTAAAAAGCAATATATCTAAAACAAAAGGAAAGAAAAAGTATACAGCCTATGTGTATAATATTCATTTAATAATTATACCTCCCTTATCTCTCTTTAACAATATCAACTTCACTTTCTGAACTTTTTCTGCACTTAAAATTTGTGTATATTCTATTCACTATACAAAATCTGTAATCTAACCCGCTAGAACTCCTAGAAAACAATCGTTCCTTAACATATACCGGTGCTCAAAAAAAATTTATGAATAAAAAGTTTTTCTTCTCTTTCACATTCCTCTATTGAAGAACAGAAACTTACTATTTTATCCAAGAATGGAACGTTTGGAACACAAAATACTCAATTGTCGCCAATTAACTCAATTTAAAATCGAAATCGAAAATAGATTGCATACCGTCTCTCTCATGGAAAACTAGTGAAACTGCATTTATGACTAATTTTAACAAGAGTATCTCCCAAAGATTGCATTTTATTTGCGTATTGTATGTCCCTAGTATGGATTTTCAAAAATTAATGAAAATATTTGTGTTATAGGAGAGTAAACATAATTTTATAAATGTATTGATATTAAATAAAAACCGTGTTGTAGAAGTACCGTGTTATATGAGGGTTTCAGCAATTTTCAAATCATGTTAGAGCGAAACCGTGTTATAGGAGGATACCTGTATTTTATTATTAATTAAAAATTTAGTCAACTTATTATATTAAAATCATCGATTGAAAAATCTGTTCTTAACTTTATATTAAAAATAAAAAAAAACATTTCATGTATCATATATACTTCAAAATACAGTTACTCCCGTACAATACGGGAGATATACCTTTCGCGTTATATGAGACACGCATTCTCAGACGATTTTATGCAAATTTAAACTTGTCTCTTGAGTTCCAGCCAACGTTGATTCCAACACTGATCGCATATTGCTAATGAGATGTGAGTTAGTTTCACAATATGACTTTATTGTGAGTGTGTTAATTAATTTGTTTTTTAAAGAAGGTTTCTTTTAATAAAGGAAAAATAAAATAGAATACAGATAACTAAATTTTAAAAAAATATTATACACAAGCAGACTCTGTATGATAGGACTCCGAAAACGCGGATTCGGTATAACCGGACGAAAAAGTTGTTAAAATTGTTATGGTAACGAAATTAACATCGTTTGGTTTTATTACAATCAAAGATCGTTGATTACAATCAACGGCTATTATAAGCAACGGATAAGTAACGTTAAAAAATTTATCCTACGCGTTATAAAGCTATAAACAGAGTATATGACCACTAGTGGCAATTTTTTCGTCGTGTTATAGGAGAGCGCGTTATACGGGAGTTTACTGTATACTGAATGATTTTATTTTTATGAAATAATAAATGTAAATAATATTACTTTTAATTTTTTATTTAAAATATATATATAGGCCTATATATATATTTACTATTTTAATCTAAATTAGTTTTAGGATAACTTTTATAAATAAGAAATATATTTTATTAATTTTACAAGTAGTTCTTTTTTTTTCAATTTAATTAAATTTTCTAAGTATGATTTTAAATTAATGAATTTCATCTATATGTCAAAAAATACTATGCATGTGTAAAATTAAAAAAAATAATACAGACATTTATTGTAATGAATATTTCTTTAAAAGCATATCTTGTGGATTTAATTTAAATATTCATAAGAACTTTGATAATTATGAATATTTAAATTAAATCCAAAACATATGCTTTTAAAGAAATATTCATTACAATAAAATGTGTCTATTATTTTTTAATTTTACACATGCATAGTACAAATTTTTAAGATGGAGTATTTAACTCCACCTTAAAAACTTTTATATTGTTAAATAAGAGTCTAAATATTATTATCCATTTTTCAGGCTATATCAGCAATTTAGATGAAGGAACATATCGTTGTCCGGATGGATCCAGTCCCAGTATTCGTCAAAAAATCGTTTCTGGAGTGCTGGGTGCTGCTTCTAGTGTAACTTCTATACAAGTGGCTAATCTTCTTCGACTTTTCAAGATTCCACAGGTGAGCAAACTGTAATAAACATATTTTAATAAAGTAAATAAATAAATATTCGAAAATCTTTAATAAAAAATTATAAACAAATTACTAAAGAATATATAAATATATATAAAATGAAAAATTTTAAATAATATTTACAAAATGATAATAATCGAACTGTCCGCATCGTCATTTTGCTTTGTAAAAGAAAAAGACGGTGCGGACAGTTCGATTTTTATTATTGGAATAAAATTAAAACCTACAGAGGATTGCCAAAATAGTCTATTCTTAATAAAAAACAGTTGTATTATATTATTAAAAGACAAAATTAAAAATTCAATTAACTAAACAATAGATCATTCGCGATAACGATTACTAATCTTTTGTGATTTTTCGAATGTATTCTACATATTAAAAGACAAAATTAAAAATTCAATTAACTAAACAATAGATCATTCGCGATAACGATTGATCTTTTGTGATTTTTCGAATGTATTCTACATAACAAACAATTGATTTTAAACAATGAAGGAAACATAAACAATAAAAGTTTTTGTTATTGGTGAAATGTGTCTTTAAATTAAATAACTTTGAGTTCTAAAAGAAAAGATTTTAAAATAGATTTAATATTACACAGTCTGGAAAAACGATAACTTTTAAATGTTTTTGAGATTTTATCAATAAATCTCTTTAAAATATGAAAAACATCTCTTTTATTCGAGCATAACCATGTAAATTTCTTCAATAACTTTTGTCTTTATTTAAACACATTTATTGGTATTCTGTATAAAAATTTATTGATCTTTTTGCATTCAATATATTATCAATTTCACTGAATAATCTTTATCAATTGGCGTCACGTATATTTTTTATTTATTTTATTTATTTATTTATTTGTTACAAATACAAATCAAAAATTGCGGAAAGCAAACACTGACTGTGAGTACTGTCGGGCTGAAAATAAATTTATAACTTGTTTAAAGTCAAATATTTATCATCATAGGCGACAGCTATAAAATGCTGCTCAAATAAACTATAATGAAACTACTGAAGTATAATAAAAAGAAGTTATTTTATAATATTGCTATAGTGGACAAAACTGCTGACGGTGCAGAATATTCTTCTAATTTTTTACTAATTTTTTAATATGAACAAATAGAAAAACACTTAAAGAAACTGATTTAATAGCAAAGTAAATTGTTATAGAAAATTAAAAAAAAAATGTTAATCTGAAAATTTACTTTCTCTTTATTGAGAAAAAGAAATAAATTCTAAAAGAAAGTTTACATCATTACTTTTTATTAGAATTAAAATTTAAGCCTTTACTTGATATTTCTTAACGTAAAAGATGCAAAATTGTAATATGGTATATCAAATATTTAAATATTAATTGTAACTGTAATTGTTGTTTCGATAAACTTGGAGATAGCGTAGTGTTTATTGTTGCATTTGGACAAGGTAAAATATTAAATAGTAAAAAAATATTTTTAGATCAATTCACTACTTAGAATTAAATAATTATTAGGCTATTTAATAATATTTAGAAGAACTAATTAATTATTTAATTCATATTTATAAAAATATACTATTAATTAAATACTTAAATGCTAAAACTATTAGTTGTAATCTCTTTATAGCGTAAAGTAAAACGAAAAATATAGTAAAGCAATTCAAATCATAATCCGGATTACATGTAACTATTTTTCTGGAGAAAAATACAGTTACATGTAATCCGGATTATTATTTAAAGATATCGTTAGAATCATTTATTTAGGGTATTTCGATGGGTTAAATGTTCAGCTTATATAGAAAAGAACGTATTCATTAAGCAGATTAAGATATTTATTTTATTGCTTATACAGATTAGGAAGCTAAAGAAAATTAATATGTTTGAAAAACAAAATTATTGTAACTTTTAAGATAAGAGAATACATTAAACATAATTGTGAAATTTTAAATCGTATTCAGAGCTTCAAACTATTCATTAATTCAATTTTAATATTTTTTTTCAAATTATTTATAACAGATATAATGCCGTGGTTCCCAACGTGGGACGCACACCCCAAAGGGGGCAATTCGGCAATGAGTTATTAAGAGTGAATTTTTTGTATTTCTTATTCTTCTAGGGGTCTCATGGGATATATACATTTTTAAAATTAAAATTAGAATGTACACAGCGGTCAGCTGCTGACAATGGAGAGGGGAGAAAACCAGCTAATAGAGAGGAATGTTGAGGAGGAGGTAAAGGTTTTTTCTCCATTGTCACCAGCTGACCGCTGTGTACATTTTGATATGTCTCATGGGATATATACATTTTTAAAATTAAAATTAGAATGTACACAGCGGTCAGCTGGTGACAATGGAGAGGGGGGGAAAACCAGCTAATAGAGAGGAATGGTGAGGAGGAGGTAAAGGTTTAGATAATCTTTACTTCTTACCTCTCCATTGTCACCATCTGACCGCTATGTACATTTTGATTAAGGTAAGTCTGGAGATCTTAGAAGAAAGTAAAAAATTATTTAGCGTGCGCACATATTATTATTAAAGGACCTTGACATCCATAAATGTACTTATATTATAAATAATTTATAACCATCAAAGTGCATTTCATTTCATAATTTTTTCTCACATTTATTTTTCAGTGATTTGTTTCTCACTACTTCAACTGTACTTTCGTTGTTTTATTTTTGTCTTTCATGGATGCCATATTCTTTGGAAGCTTGTTTAAATCAAATTAATGGCCTTTTATGTTTCCTTTGAGTGAATAGGAGTTCACTTTTTGAATAATGAAAATTATATATCATAGGGGAGAATCAGGATTTTAGAGATGCTTCGGTGGGGCATGGTCAAAAAAGATTGAGAACCACTGATATAACGTATGATGTATAAAACAGAATTATATTATATTAAGAAAATTATTTAGCATGAAAGTATTTTCTTGATAGGTATATAATTAAGGAACTACGCGTATCGAAACGAATACGGTACTATATTTATGTAATGCAGAATTATAATAAAATTATTTAAATGATAAATTTTATTTTTTAAATCTAGTTATGAAATTTTGATGGGAAGTGGAGTTTGTATACTTTAGGATCAAAAATTGATTTCCTAGAAATAAAAATATAAAATAAAATAGTTCAGATGTTCTCATATATAATTGAGAAATAAATTAATAACATATAAGTAGAAAATTCATTGATTTAAAAGATGTTACTTATTTTTAATATTTCATTATAATTCAGTATTCATTAATGATTCACGAAAGAGTTTAATAAATAATGAAATCTAAATTTTTTATAGAAGAAAGAGTCAAAAATACACGAAAAGCTTTAAAACAATATTATAATAAAACACATTCGTTATAAAACAATTAAAATTATTAATTAATTATAATTTATCAATCCTAAAAATATAAGGCATTCTCGTTTTATTTTTTTTTAAACTTAAATTTCTTCTACATCGAAAATGTATTTTTTCAAATAAGGACCAGAATACATTGATTTTTTTCTAGAACAATATAATCGGATATCTCATGTGTGAAGCAAATCTAAAATCAGTCTACGGGGAATCAAACTTAGAAAGCCATTTTTTTTTTCCTATTTTATTCATTTCAGTAGAATATTCATTTTATATTGATGTCGAAGCCTTATTTAATTGCATAAGCCTATCGATATATATTCTTTATAAATATAATCGTCCATTTATCATATCTTTAATAGGATTATGATCCTAAACAGAGTTTTATGATCGCAATTCTTACTGAATGATAAAATAATCTTTATGATCCATTTCATCCCAATAGAATTAAAGAAGACCACTCTTTCCAATAATCCAAATAGAATGTTTTACATATTTTTTATGCTATTATTTTATCTATTTAACGTTTGTCTCTAGAGAATTTTCAAAGGTATTTGTTACTCTTGCATGGCTATTAATAAGTTTGCATTTATATATATAAATATTGTATTGAGAAATAAGCTTACAATTGGAAAACTTAAAATTTTATAATTTTTCAAGTTATATAACATTTTCTGCATTTCTTATAAAAAATAAAAAAGAATATAAAAGAACAAAGTTTTTTATCTTTTTTTATAAGCATGCACCAAAGAAAAATGAAACTCTTGTTAAAAGATAAGAAATGCAATTATTCTTTGCTACATACTTATAAAAGATATAAGTAACGTTATTTTTTATTTATAGAGAAATAATTATTGGAAAAAATTTTCTATTCTTAGAAAGTTATAAATTCCTAATTTACAATAAAATTTTTTTCTTGAATTTTTGAGAGATTGTTAAATTTATCATTTATATTATAACAAGGAAGAAAATATATTTAAATCAACAATAATTCGAAAACAGAAAATTTAATCTGACAGATTTTTATTATATTATTTACTTTTCGCTTATGAATTTATAGATTAAATAGTGTTTTATCAAACTACATTAACAGTAATCGAATGGACGTAACATCTACTTTATTAATATTTAATAACGAAAAATTTCTAGATGAGAATTAATTATTGATAAATGATTAACTTAAGAGATTCTTACAAATAATTACATATTACTATCAGTTATAATTTTGCGATTTTAAATATTTCATGAAAAATTCGAAATTACGTAAATCTGTAAAATCCAAAAAGAAGAAAGACAGAGTGCATTCTTCAATCTCTGGAAATGGAACGAATTGAAGTTTGTATTAAGTCAGTACTGTTTCATATGGTGGATAAATAATCTGACGATCATAACGTTGAAATTTTATATTTTAATTATTATCATAATCTGTCTATTACAGCGAAACAACTGCTTACATTAAAATATAATTAAATCTCAACATTTTAGAAATTAATATAAATAGTTCAGAGATTGACTTATAACATTAAAATGAAACTTTTCCTAAATATAAAAATTGTAATAATTTGTATATTTTTCAGGTGAGTTTTTTCTCGACTAGTCCTGAACTGAGTAACAAGCAGCGATTTGAATACTTCTTGCGAACAGTTCCTTCCGATAAGAATCAAGCTCATGCCATGGTAGAAATAGTCAAGCGACTCAAATGGGCCTATATCTCCATTCTTTATGAAGAATCCAATTACGGAGTGAAGGTTTCCCTAAATACTGTTATTTTTGTTATTTAATTGAATTTTAATAAGAAACAATTTTGATTTCAGGCGTTTAGTGTTTTAGAAGAATTGTTGGCAGAAAATAATATCTGCATAGCTATTAAGGAGAGACTGATCAAAGATTCCGGAGTAGCGGTTGAACAGGCGTACGATAACATCGTACAAAAATTAATGTCTAAACAAAGTGCTAGAGGTATGTTGAGTATTCTCTCACTTAAATAATAACCTTTTACATAATATTTTATTGGAAAGGTTAGATTAGGTTAGTTTAATTAAACCATTGAGCCCGGAATTGAATCCCCTGTAAGCGATTACTTTACTATGCGACCATCCAGTATAACTTGATTGAAAAGAAAATCAGTAAATTCCAATCCAATCCAATCCTAGCCATTCAATCGTGTCCGATTCTTGGCTATTCTATGGGTCATGTCCTTCCATGTCTTCCTGTCCCTGACCAATTCCCGCAGTTCCTCGATGTTCTTGCCCGTGTCCTTCTTGATTGTATCCAGCCAACGGGTCTTCGGTCTTCCTCTAGGTCTTGTTCTGCTCATCCTCCCCAGCATCACATCCTTCTCCAGCGAGTTGGCCCGCATCACATGACCGAAAAAAGTCAGCTTCTGCCTGGTGATCTTATCTTCCAGGGAAAAATCGGGATTGATGCGCTCGAAGACTGACTTGTTAGTGACCCTCCTGTCAAGGGGATCCTCAGGAGTCATCTCCAGCACCACAGTTCGAACGCGTCAATCTTTCTCCTGTCTGCCTTTGTTAGGATCCAGGTCTCACACGCGTAGGTGGCAATGGGAAACACAATGGCGGTGACCAGTCTGCGCTTGGTGGTGATTGATACGTCCTTACACCTCCAAATTGGATCCATATTGACCATCGCTGTGCGCCCGAGGGCGATTCTTCGTGTGATTTCGGGGCTCCAGTCGCCATTGCAGTCTACCTTAGAGCCCAGGAAGATGAAGCTGTCGACCACCTCGTCTCCTCGTTGTTGATCTTTATATGGACTTCCTTGGCAGCAGTAGTCATAATTTTTGTTTTCTTGATGTTCAATTGAAGTCCTATCTTCTCACTTTCATTTTTTAGCTTCATGATCATTCGCTTCAGGTCCTTCTCTCTTTCCGCCAGCAAAGTCGTGTCGTCAGCAAACCTGAGGTTGCTTATTGTCCGACCCCCAATCTTCACCTCCATTTCAGATTCCTCCAGGTCCAATTTCCGCATGATCACTTCAGCGTAAAGATTGAAGAGAAACGGGGAGAGGGTGCAGCCCTGTCTGGTGCCTTATAACGTTATAATTATTATTTTATCTGTTGTCTTTCTATATAGATACTCTATATGAGATTAAATTTTAAAATGAAACAATTATCAAAGTATGGAACTCCAAAAATTTGAAATTTTGAAGAAATTTTAATTATGATTTTATCAGAAAAATGTTTTTTTTTTTAAAGAATATACTATCAATATTTATTTCTCATTTATAGATTTTAATAAGAGGCTTTAAAATCAAACCATAAAATTAATACATTCCATAATATTATTTTTTTAATAAAATTAACTTTACAAATGTTAACATAATTTAAATACATACTGTCCATAACTTAAAACTAATATTTTAATATATTTCAATATTTGTAATATAATATTCTTTAATGATATTTATATTTTTTCAACTTCTTAATTAAAAACAATTGTTTAAGCTATCAACATAAACATTTCCAATTTGATTACGTTACTACTTTAAGTGTTTATTTTTATGTAAAATTTGTAATTTTTGTGATAAAAGTTCTTAATTTTATATTTACATTATTTTATAATCACATTTATGAAAAATCGAATACGGAAACCCTCTTCGAATTTGCGGTTTTCTTTTGCGGTCCCACATCGATCGTTTCCCATTTACATGAGTTTTATTTTTAATATAAAATTCCAGTAATAGCTAGTCTTTAATAATTTCTAGGCTATATTGTTGTAGTAAAAGAGTGAAAGTAGAACCTTTATTATCTAAGTAATTATAAATTATGAAAATAATTTAAATAATAATATTTGACGAAAAATCTTAATTATGAATAATAACATTTTCATTGACTTTATATTACATTTTGATTACATTTAAATATTTTTAGCGGGTACCATCAGACTCATAGTAATCATGTCTGATGGCTAATGGCTGAATCATGTATAATGAAGATATTAATCAAGTCTAATGGCAATAAGTCTCTTCCATTGTAGTCATCTACCATGATTAATATTGATATTTACAACGCTGCATCAAAAAATTCCGTGTCTTGTTTTATTGAAAATATAAATATACTTATCAAAAACAATTTAAGATTTTTATTCGATTATAAAATATAGGTATCTTACAATATATCCAGCAGAAACTAAATTAAATCTTGCGAAATTAAGCAAATTACCGGAATAATAAATTAGAATAATTTATATTCGAAATAAAAGAAATTATATTTAATTTTTTATTAATTCATAAATCAATATAAAATTTTTATATTGAAATTCAAATATTACGGACTATAATTTTTCATAAATGATCTGATTTCAGCTTAAAATTTGGATAAATTTTAAAAATTAATAAAACCTAGACATTACCAGCTCATAAAAATGAGTGCTTCCATTGTAGTCATCTACCATGATTAATATTGATATTTACAACGCTGCATCAAAAAAATTCCGTTTCTTGTTTTATTGAAAATATAAACATGCTTATCAAAAATAATTTAAGATTTTTATTCGATTATAAAATATAGGTATCTTACAATATATCCAGCAGAAACTAAATTAAATCTTGCGAAATTAAGCAAATTACCGGAATAATAAATTAGAATAATTTATATTCGAAATAAAAGAAATTATATTTAATTTTTTATTAATTCATAAATCAATATAAAATTTTTATATTGAAATTCAAATATTACGGACTATAATTTTTCATAAATGATCTGATATCAGCTTAAAATTTGGATAATTTTTAAAAATTAATAAAACCTAGACATTACCAGCTCATAAAAATGAATAAAAATCTTGTGATCTAATCTTATAGTGTTGGAATATCATTAGAAAAATTCCTACGAACACGTATATAGAATCATTAGAGGGCAGCTATTATTAGGTTACAGCACCATCTGCGAATTTTGTCTTTTTATAAGAATTACAATTTTAATTTAATTTTTATTCCTTAATTTTTAAATTATTAATAACGAAAAAAATTTTGGCTGTTGCAGAAATACAAAGATTAGATCTTTCTAATGACACATTACTTATAGGAATGGGTACAGTGGTTCGATTGCAAATGGGATATCAGCCAGCCATATTTGCTTATTAATTTATAATCATGATGATCATTTATCGTTAAATATATTTCAAATATCATCTATATAACATAGTATAATAGTAAGTTAGAAATTTAAATAAATATCATAAATTTATTTGAGTTACTTGAATTTATTCAAATATTTTAGGTTTCTAGTGTTTTTTTTGCTTTGAATCGATCATGTATAAATTCAGTCTTGTTTGACTAGACAAACTAAAACCAAATCCGTGTATTTCTCACTTTATTTGATAGATACACTCTTGTAAACTGAAATCTAAATTGTAAACGATTAGAATGAAATAAATGTAGAATGGTTAAATAAATGATGCATTCCAAAATCAATATTTCTCAAAATTTCATAAATAAATATTAATGTATAAGGAATAAAATTATAAATAATGTATACTAAAAATATTAATTAATAAAATTATAAATTAATAATTTTATTATTTATTAATTTATATCAAAAATTAATTATTAATTAATTAAAAAAATTAAAATTAATTTGATATAAATTCGAGGACTTATGACTGCCATAGGCGGCAATCATAAGTCCTCGAAAAGTAGGACTGAATTCTTGAAAATTCGGCAACAACTTCACAATGACATTGGTCTATCCCAAGGATTGGGTCAATTTTAATTCGTAACGAGAATATGCAAATTTGAATGTTGGTATTTCCATTATTGCTGGGAAGTTATAGGGCTGAAATATTATTAAAATTCGAGATAGGTTACTGAGATTCAAACATGACGTCATTGAATATTCAAGAACATCATTGGATGTTGGTATTTCCATTATTGCTGGGAAGTTATAGGGCTGAAATATTATTAAAATTCGAGGTAATAATTTTGAGATAGGTTACTGAGATTCAAACATGACGTCATTGAATATTCAAGATCATCATTGGAATAATAATTCTGGAATTGGTCACAGGATCATAAAAATAATGTTACCATCCCTTTGACATAATGCCATCATGATGCAACAATAGATGACATCATGTATCAACAATATATCAACAATATTTGATGATATATTGAAAATAGAAGTATCAACAATATTTGATGTTCCGATAGTATCAACAATATATCAACAATATTTGATGTCCCGATATCTTCATATATCATTGATATATGAAGTTATCGGGACATCAAATAATGACACTAATACATGACGTTGCGATGACGTAACTCTTTATATGTTCAAAATAATGTTACCATCCCTTTGACATAATGCCATCATGATGCAACAATAGATGACATCACAAAAAGACCATTGATATATGAAGTTATCGGGACATCAAATAAAGACACTAATACATGACGTTGCGATGACGTAACTCTTTATATGTTTATCCATAGAATATATAAATAAGAGAAAATTATGTATTAAAAATGTATAGCAACCCAGTTAGTTTAAAATAGATATCGATTGATGATATACAGTATATTGATATTTTCATCCATAGAATATATAAATAAGAGAAAATTATGTATTAAAAATGTATAGCAACCCACTTAGTTTAAAATAGATATCGATTGATGATATACAGTATCTTAATATATTGATAAATTGATAATATTAAAATTACCATAAGTTAATATTACATAAAATAAGTATTAAACGTTTCATTTCTTTATTTAAGAGCATTCTCCTAATAACCAATTCAAATAATAATTCCTTATGAAATTAGTTTATAAAGTAATTCATAAGTTTGAAAATTGCGTAGAGTATTTTGTAATATCAGTAAATTTATTTGAGTTCATAAAGTTTTATATTTAACTACAATTTTAACTATTAAATTCTAAAGAAAGTATAGTATTACAAAATTTATCTTTAATTATAGGCTACATCTTGAATGTTTATACATTTTCATCTTGAAAAATACGTATGGAAATATGCTGTTATTACATTTTTTAACTTTCAAAAGTCAGAATAATGATTAAAAATTTATATAGCCTATATATAGAAATTAGATTTAACCTAAATTAATGATTAAAATAAACGTATGCTAACCTATATTATAATAAGAATATACGTATTTTACTCTTTAAAATATTATAAACAATTATTTTTATAAATTGTACAGTTATAAAGCAAACTAATCTTATGAAATGATAATATTAAGAGATAAAGTATAAAATTCTAGAAATTTTTCGCTTATATTTCTTCTGTAGATATATTAGCAGCTATAAACTGAGGTAAGTTGGGTTTTTGCCAAAAAAAAGTCAATAATATTCGATCTACATCATATTCGGTGATTTCCTGTCTCAAGAGAATTCTAGTGATATTATTACATTATCGCTCTTCTCGGAGTATCAAGACTGGAATTATCAGAAAGAGAATTATCGTGAAACGTTAAAAGGTTTATATCGCTCCTTGAAACTTATGTAACTGTTTTACTTTTATTAGATAAGTTACTACATTCTGTAATTACATAGCGGAAATTATAATAAATTATTATGTCGACATATCTTCAAAGACATGCAGCTACTGAAGCAACCAGATATGCTGAATGCATGAATTTTTCAATACTGCTTTACGAGAAAATTAAATGAAATTTATATTTGTCATAATTATAGAAAATAACAGTACAAATACTTGAAAGAATGATAGAATAACATATGATAGATATATGAATGATAAAAAGTTTCCATATGATATTAATGAACTCTCTATCTAATTCTTCATTTCATAATTGATACAAAGTCATCCTTAGCCCGATCCAAACCCAATAGGGGAAAGTGGGGTAAAACAGGGTGGCTAATGTTTGTCAATGTTCTGACGATAAGTTACATTACCAAAATTAACAAAAACCGTACATATTGTTGCTTAGACATTTTAAAATATAACTGCACTATCAAAACCACATGATAATCACTTTTGACTTTAATATAAAGTTTTAAATCAATTAAAGGAGATAACCCGGTTTTACCTCACTGGCGGGGTAAAACCGGATATATATACTAATGAGTATGAAATCTTCTAAACTCGCGAAAATAATTTTCAAAACTCATTTATTTTTATTAATTGTTGCTAAGGATATTTAAATATTACGTTTTACTTAAAATTGTAACCATTTATTATTTATAAACTAATACTTTAAGCTAAAAGTTATTATTAAATCTTGTAACTTGTTAACTGTTAAATTTATTATTCAAATATTACGAAAATCGCACACAAAGAAATCATTACTATCTTCCTAGCCTACTTTCAACTTTAAAATATGCTCTATTAATTCCTCTTCCTGTTCAGATGTAAACGTGGTTTTGAACCGACCCATTCCTTTAGCAGAAGCTTCTGAAAGTGGCAATCCTTTCTTTGCTTTCTTCACTCTGTCTTCTAATGTACTTAGGGGTACATTAAAAGCTTTTGAAGCTGTCAAATATCCCATATTACCAGACATAACTTGAGATATTGCATTTTGCATACCCACTTCACTCCGTGACTGTCGATTCGATTTCCCCTTATATGTTCTTGGCATATTGTCTTCTGCAACAAAGAAGATACATAGATTAAAAAAAACATTATTCGTAAAAGTACATCTATATCTAATCAGGTTGTGTTGAACATAGTGGGGTGTAACCGGGTACTACCCGGTTATACCCCACTCTATGTACCCGGTTTCACCTCTCGCGTATCAGTTACAAAATACAACGGATTACAAGAATCCAACAGCTTGTAGACAAAATTCTTATAGCCTAAATTAATCATTATTGAGCATAGAGTAAACATTTATAATTACCTTTCTCTTCACTGTATCCAAGTAACTGTTCAACTCGATGAAAATTAAGGAAAATTTTTAACAATTACCAACAAAATTCTCAGCGAAGTGCTGACACTTTATAACTGTATCTAGCCGCACAACTATAATGGCCGAAAGTCGACCACGTCCAGGAAGATAAGTTTCAGCAATTCGCTGTCAAATGGCGGTGTCAAGTAAGGAGAACTAATGGTACCCGGTTTCACCCCACCACCCGGTTTTACCCCACTTTCCCCTATTACATTTATAGTAATCTCAACTTTAACTTGAAAGAAATATTGATGCAAATTCGTCTTAATAAACTACATCTTCATTTCCTAGATAAATTTATTCAACTATACTCACCAAAATACTGTCCTTTTTGTAATTATGATATAATTGACATAAGCCACTTATTCCAAATCCGTTCTACTCTTGAACGTTTTAGAAAAAAATATGATATAGAGAAAATCTGTAAACTTCCTACGAACAAAATCCATCTCGACTTTACATGATTTGATGATTAAAAGTTCATTTATATTCAACTATATTAAAGATGTGTTTAGCTTGTTATAGGTTCACTTTTATTTTCTTCTCATTTTTTTGTTTTTAGTTGTTTCTTTTTTGTTTTATTTGTTTTTCTCTTCAATGTAACTATTGTATCCCATTATCTGCCGAAGATCTTCCCTAATTGTTCAATAAACATTATTATTATTATATATAATTTAATAATTGGAAGATTGAATTGAAAACCTAGATCGAATATCATATAGATATTTAGAGTTAGCAATAAAATATGCAATCTAATGATCGTTTAGAAAATCATCGATGATAAATTAAAACAAATTAAGTAAGATTATTTTCTTTTTAACAGCAATGACGTATATGAAATGTGGAGATAATCAAAATTAATACAGTAAAAGCTTGTGGAATATTTATAAAATACAGTTAAAGCAATAGTTCTCATTAAAGTATTTCATCATTAAGACAACGACACTTTATTAACAAAATAGAAAAGGGAGATCAGATCTCTAATTTGAAACATTGCGAGTTTTGATATCCTAAATTATATAGGAGTAAAGAAATTTCAGAATAATTGTTTCTTTCTTAGAAGAGCCAAATAAAGAGAGTTTTAAAAGAGATTTATTGGTTGATAATTTACATAATTTTAGATTTTTAACATTTTAATGAAAAATGATAAGATTATGCTGTAAGATAAAGCCGGGAGAGATGGCGCACGTTTTGGAAAATTGGCCCAGTAGCCAGATTAATTACTTTAGACCAGCGCTTCTCAAACTATGGGTCGCGAAGGGATCCTAAATTATATAGGAGTAAAGAAATTTCAGAATAATTGTTTCTTTCTTAGAAGAGCCGAATAAAGAGAGTTTTAAAAGAGATTTATTAGTTGATAATTTACATAATTTAAGATTTTTAACATTTTAATGAAAAATGATAAGTTTATGCTGTAAGGTAAAGCCGGGAGAGATGGCGCACGTTTTGGAAAATTGGCCCAGTAGCCAGATTAATTACTTTAGACCGGCGCTTCTCAAACTATGGGTCGCGACCCCATTTGGGGTCGCGAAGCGAAATGCTGGGGGTCGCAAAAATTAAATTCAAACACTTGAATTTCAGTTTATATGTAATTTCACAAACGCCCAATATTTAACGTATGACAGCATATGAATTTTTCAGTGTAGTTGGCTGATTGTGTTCATTTTAATAAGTGTGTAAATGATTTATGTACTTGTGTGTTTTATTTCATATATAATACTTGGGGTCGCGAAAAATCTCGTAATGAAAAATGGGGTCATGAATGAAAAAAGTTTGAGAAGCGCTGCTTTAGACTATCGTTTTTTGTTTCCATTTGCTCTTTGTACATTTGGATAACCTATTTTCGTACACCAATATGAAAATAAGCAATACAATGTAATAACGAGAATAAAAACCAAAAAGTTACATTTCCCCCATCTCTCCCACTGGGGTGGGTGAAATGACGCATGCAGCATGGGAGAAATGGTTAATGGGAATAAAACGTATTTATTGGGAATATAATTTATTTTCAATGAAAAAATACATTAATGGTTATGTTTTGAACTTAGTTATGATTGACGGAATGGACAGCCTTGTCGAAGTCGTTTTGTGTCCAAGAGGCTCTGTTTGTCTTCCGCTTGTAAATAGTTGGCATCTTCTTCAACCGCTGCAAAATGAAAATGAAAATTAATTGTATTTGATGAATTATTTAATCATTTTTTGGACTTAAGATCGCTGTACCCCGCTTCTTCCCCTTTTGATTCAATTCGTTATCATACCCCCAATGTAAGCTTAAGTTAATTAAAATGCGCCATTTCACCCATCCCCTAGTGCGCCATTTCTCCCAAACAGGAGAGTGAGATAGCGCAGTCTACCTGTTGTAACCCGCCATGATTGCCAGCGACACGCCACACATGCACGCCAGACATGCACGCCAGACATGCACGCCAGACATGCACGCCATTTTTCTCCAACAAACCGACATTCAAGATAAACAACGTATTACATAGAAACAATACTACATTCGCTATAGCAAGGTTATGAAGTATACTCTTAATAACTTTCAACACTTGCCATAACACAAATATTAAACAGTACAAAACTGTACGCTTCAGTTTGAATGCAGCAGCTGCCTTCTATAAACACAACACTACTATCAGTGGCACCTTTTCGCGGGTCACTTTCGTCGTTACTGAAATAACCGGGTGCGCAATCTCTCCCCCCCGCGCCATCTCTCCCGGCTTTACCTTATATAGGAAGGAATTTGTAGTTATCTAAATATTTAGATTTTAAATTTTCTGTTTCTTTTACATATAATAAATATTTAAAAAATTAAATAGAACTTCGATTATCAAAATTTAATTTATCCAAAACACTTTTTCTCCCAGAAATATAAATATCTACTTTTATTATTCTGGTTATTAAGCTGAATTATTATTTTTCCACTTAATCATACGTTTCTGATTATTTATTTCAAGTCATGTGCAGTATAGCGTAGAAAAATAATCTTATTTGTTAGTTTGTCATTTCTTAATTAAGAATCAAATACTGGCTTTAGTTTCTTCGTGGACATTTTAGTTATCATATATAAATAATTTCCTAGATTAATCAGTTTTTATATTTCATTTTTTCAAATATAATAGTAATTAATCTTGTGTACAATAATTTGATTGCAGGTCTAATTACACTTTTTCATATAATTGGTATTCTCATATATTTAATTAACCGAACACTCTTGGTCTTAATAAGTTTGTGTAATTAATCTTGTGTACAATAATTTGATTGCAGGTCTAATTACACTTTTTCATATAATCGGTATTCTCATATATTTAATTAACTGAACACTCTTGGTCTTAATAAGTTTGAATAATCGATGCTACATTGTACTTATATATATATATATATTATATCAATATATATAGAAAAGTCATATATAGTATAAATAAATTGATACACAATCATTTGATACCAAACTGACGTGTTATTCCACAGGTATTGATACTACAAAATTTAGTATTTTTAGCAGCTGTTTACATCCAGTTGAATTTTTCAAACTTCAATTTTTTTAAAAATCTTTACGTGAAACCCAGAGTTTGTCATCCTTACGTATAATCCAATTCGATAGAAAAATTCTAAAATAGATAAATAAAAAGATAACCTTCCGGAATAACTTACCTGGTTATTAATCGAATGAAAACTCGATATGACTTGAAGTCAGAATTTGAATTCAGCTTCAAAGAATGTGAAACAATGGTTATTCAACCTGAAATTCAAAGACAACTATCGTCTATGCTTCAGAGATTGAAAACCATATTATAGAGTTGTGAAAAAGATAAATGATTAGTGATCTAATTATAAATAAAAACAAAACAGTATATAAGTGTGAAGTAGTGCATATCAACAATTATTCGTGATATAGAGAAATCAAACTTTTAAAATGCATATTATTTGAAAAAGCACATGATCAAAAATGGACAGGAAAAATTCAAATATTTTATAAATGTATTGTTTACTTCTTGATGATTTTTTTGAAATGAGTCTTCATTCAGAAAAAATGATAAGAAGTGAAACTTATTTTCAAAGATGTACAGTACATTGTTTTGAACTATATTTTGTTCAGAGCTTCGAACTTCTTAGAATAATTTATAACAAAATTAAATAATGTTTTTTGTCCATGAAATTATTTTTAGTGAACTGGTAAATACAAATAATCAATATATAGGCGTAATTATGACAAGATATATATAAGCATAATTAGAATATGTAAAATTTTATTTCTTTATCTGGCATTTAGTTGCTTGAAGTTAAATTTATCTTTATTTTAATGACGTTATGAAGTTTTATACATTTATAAACTCCGGAACACTATAAATATAGTAGTAAGATAATGTGAAAAATTATAGAGATAAATTTTATGTTGAAATTAATTATTAAAACTACAGACAAATTAAAAAACAGTAATTTAGTTTAAAACAAATTTTATCGACTTAATTACTCTTTCAATGATAAATAATTGTTATGACAAATTTAATTGGCTTTTAATTAAAATTTAATTCTTTATAATTTGATGAACACTTGATATTAATATTAATTGAACAAAACCATTTTAAACCATTTATAAAAAACTTTTTATATTCGAATAAGATTTTGTAATATAGATAAACCCCGATTTACATATACAGGCATACTTTTATAGTGCTTCTCAATTATATTCCATGTTTTTATTTTATTATACAAAATAAAATTATCAGAAAAATAATACAGTGGGTGATCGGTTAACGAACAGTTCGGATAACGAACACTTTCGCGAAAGATTTTTATGTTCGGATAACGAACACTTCACAGAAAAAACAGTGGGACCCGCGGACTGACAGAATGACAAAGTGGGCCGGATGGCCGCGTGGTAAAACTGTAGCTTACCATCCTGGAAGATCCGGGTTTAAATCCGGATCCCACACCTCAATTTTTCAGAAGGGATCTGGGCCAGGCCTGTTGAATCCCGTCCTTCAACCATCCGGTTGACCCCATCATGGGTTTTGAACAGCCTGTGATGGACTCTATAAGTGGCCGCCACTAGATAAAAAGAACAGTAATTTTTCCCGATTAAAATGAACTCGAGACAATTTAAAAATCAAAGATTTATTAAAGAAGGTAAGAGAGAGATTTTACAATATTTTGATGTCAAAGATTTATTAAAGAAGGTAAGAGAGAGATTTTACAATTTTTTGGAAATTTTTTCGTCTGAAGAACAGTAATTTTTCCTGATTAAAATGAACTTGAAGACAACGTAAACAAATCAAACATTATTAAAGAAGGTAAGAGAGAGATTTTACAATTTTTTGGTCTTAGAATATTAAGAAGGTAAAAGAGAGATTTTACAATATTTTGGTGTTAGAATGGCACCCTAAGGTAAGAGAGATTTTACAATTTTTTGGTCTTAGAATGGCACCCATACTAAGTTGAGATTAATAGACTTAGAGATCTCTGAAATCCTGAAGAGAGAAAAGATATCGACATTGGACAGGTTCTTTAACGTCCCACAAACAGAAAATAAACATGATAGATGAAAATGCAAGACTGTGTATGTATATATTATTGCTATTACATATAAACATAGAAAGAAATTATATAATTAATTATTTATTTTTTTTGCATCTCCAGAACGAATTAATCAAATACCCATAAAAATGTATGGTAAATCGATAATCAGTTAATGAACAATTAGGATAACGAACATCATTTTTGAACGGTTTATATTCGTTAACCGATCACCCACTGCTTAAAATTACTGTATAAAATATAACTTAACAGACAGACAGATCAGATGCGATGACATCCTAAAAATTGAAGGTATGAGACCCATAATCGAACCTGGATCCTCCCAGGTGATATACGAATGATTTAAAATGTGGCCATCTGGCCAAGTTTTTTAAGTGTAGCGCTATTGTGCACTTAATGAATAATAGTATAAATATGGTTTTAGATTTTAATATGAAATTTTTGTTAGGCTTTTATATGCATTAGCAAATGACAAAAGGCTCTGATTCGTTTTACAGGGATGTTCTGGAACATATCTGCCACAGTAACGATTTATGCCTGTATTGTATACGGCTTTCGTAAATTCGACTTTATGTAAAATATTTTTCAAAACGTTTCTTCTTTTTCGAGATATAGAATAAGTTACAAATCTGAGCATGTTGGCTCGCAACATTTAAAAAGTTCATGTTACATGATTTATTTGTTTTATATATTGTTTATTGATGTCAAGTGTTATATTATGGTACCATATCATTCCATGCAGTGCTGTTTTCTTTTCAATTAGGTAACAATATGACGTGAAAATGTGATATAAGTGCTACTACAATTTTACTAATCCCGATAGGTTTTGCTTCAGAATTTTTGTTAAAAATGCATTTTTCCGACTTATGCAAAAAATTTTTGATTCCAGTTATTTATTGGAAAATATGTACACTACAGTAAATGAATATTATTTTTATTATTTATAAATGCATTTTATAATTTAATTCAAAATAGATTGAAAAATTCAATTATCTAATAAAATTTGTTTTTACACTATTTTCCGAAGGAAAAAAGGTTTATGAGATCACCATCATGTTTGTTATTTTGTATATTCCCACTAAAAATTTTTGAACTAATTAATAAATTTTTATGAATTATGTTTTCCATTAAAGATCACCTCAACTCTGCTTCCTTTAAATCCTACAGAATGTCATTTGATTTTTATAAAAATTTTTATTTTATATTAATGGCAATAGATAGTACTAAATGTTAGCAATGCAAGTGTAATACTAATCTCCTTCTATTTTCAATTATATTAAATAAAAATTATCAAAAGTCAGACGATTTATGCTTGCTCCATTTTCTCTATGATTCTTAAAACGTGATATACAATTCATAAGTTATTATATATATAAATTAACTGTATTTAAATATTATCCAAGCAACATTGGCTATACCAGTTAATATATAATAATAATAACTACATAACTATATTAGTACAGGATTGACAATAAGACTACAGAATTATTTAATAAATTTTTATGATATTCAACAAACATATTATGCCATTGAAAATGATTCTGTTGACATATATTTTAATCATTCAAAAATGAGAAACACTTTCGGAAAGTAAGCGATTTTAATTCTTTTCAGAATTGCTATTATGACTTCCATTATAATTTTACTAAAGATTCTCTTCTCTTCACTAATGACATCAAGGAACTTACACAACATTGACATTCTTTAATGTCATCGAACAATGATTTTATTATTCTATCGTTATGCCATCAATAGGACAGAAATGTCAATACAATATCAACCGTCAGAAAATTGCATTATAGTAATAGAAAATACCATTGTACTGTACCATACCAGGATTTTGAAAGGATCTTTTAACATAACAAATAATAATTGTCCAGACTTATATATAATAACTAGATGTGAATCTGTAATATCATATTTAAAACTTCACTGTATTGTAAAACAATGTGATTTTAAATAGATTTTTTTTTTTTGTTTCTTAACAGTTTATTTTCTGTGCTAATTTTTCAAATTTATAAATTAGTAAAAAAATACGTCCGTTTTCATTAAGTTTAAATCAAATTTAGAAATCTAAAAATAAATTAAAAAAAAAAGTTTCTTTAACAAATGTTAGTAAATAAAACTATTACAAAAACACGCTAAGTCTTTGTGTAAAAAGAACAACAAATAGATATGTTGAAAACGAATTCTTCAGTGACTTAGAAAGCTTAGATGAAAGAAAAATATCGCCTTTTAGAATTTATTCAAATCCTTTCTTATGTAAATACTGTAAACTTTATTGTAAATAACCAATTCGTTTTCGAATAAAAGCAGTGGAACGGATTGAAAAAGAAACTATTATTTCATTGTCAACATTAGAAAAAAACTATTAATATCTTTTTAAGAATGTAATAGACATAACAGTGATAATTTTATGATTTTAAAGATCAATGGTGCGCATAATAAAAGGAAAAAATATTTGCAAAAAATATTTTTCTTATTGAGTAAAAACATACGCAGTGGAACGGATTGAAAAAGAAACTATTATTTCATTGTCAACATTAGAAAAAAACTATTGTATCTTTTTAAGAACGTAATAGTCATAACAGTGATAATTTTATGATTTTAAAGATCAATGGTGCGCATAATAAACGGAAAAAATATTTGCAAAAAATATCTTTCTTATTCAGTAAAAAAATAAGAAAATAAATGATTGAAAATTTAATATTTTTGATAAAATAAATATCTGCTAGCGCAGCACTATCGACCATCAGAAAATTGCATTATAGTAATAGAAAATATCATAGTAATGCATTCGCTGAATTCATTGCAACATTATGTGATGAAATTAATGTAGCTTATGAAGGAACTTAGTTTATAACAATATTAATAGATCAAGAGATTATTGTAATCCATTGTAAATAGATATATCATATAATTAAGGAAAAACTGATTTAAAAAGTAGTACGAAAAACAAATATAAATTGAAATTTTGTTGAAAAAGTATGAATGGAAGTCTAACTACATTGGAGTTTCACAACTTGTTTTCAGGTGACACCAAACTTTATACAGTGTTGTATGGGTCCATATAATCCTTATACGAACAGTGAATAAAATAGATTGTTATGACATTTCATCATTTTTAAATATTGTTTCTTCTAATATGTGGCCCACGAAAAATTGGAAATTCCCATGATAGCCCGCGGAGACATTTGGATTGGTCAGATCTAATGCAAAATAAGTGGATCGAAAACTTCCTTATTATTTAAAATTTATTTTAATAAAGGTAATGTCCGTATGGAAATTATATTTCCTCACAGAACAAGGGGAGGACTAAAAAAATTTTTATTTTTATAAAAGAATATCAGTGAGATTACAATGCCAAATATCATCAAAATTGATTCGAGGATCGAGACGAAAATTCATGTTTAGTCTTTAGATTTCTGTTCAAATTTTCCTGTTTTATTGTTGGGTCCTTTAATAACCAGAGAAAGTTTAAAATTGGAATACTGATAAGTTTGGAAACAATTTCTAATTGAGTCGCAGAATCATAGTTATGGTGTCATTCAGTATGCGATGTCATTATAACAGTCATCCAACATTCAATCTTTATACGTGATTTCATTAGACATAAAATCATTGTACAGTATTGAAACATGCTGCAACGATGGCTTATACACATTTTATAGTATCACAACTATGCAATAATGACGAGGCGAAGATAATAACTATAACAACACAATTATAACATTGGATATTATTGTCCATATACAGATATAAGTTTTAACAGAAAATATGTGCTAGAAATGTCCAGTTAGCATCGGGCAATTCGTTAAATTAGCTAATAAATATAAAAACTTTTTATATTATTAAAATAAAGACAATCTATAATGTGAATATATTCTTTTATCAATTATCAAATTCATTGAATTTTTCAAACGATTAATTAACTATGAAACTAATCATCATAAGTATCTTTCTTAAGTATTGTTTATAAATTTCATTTGAGTTAATTTTATGTGCACTGGTATGCATTAACAATTATTTAGGAATATAAATTAATCTTAATCTTGAGATTGTTCAGATTTATCTGATATTTATTAATAAATTATATTTTTTTCAGTTATTTTCTATAAGAATTTTTTCAATTATAATGAGCAAATGGTATGAGCAAAAGTTTATTATGTTAATAATACGGAATATTAACTTTAAGTTACATGATTAGCCAATAAAAATATATAACAAATATTTTGACATTTCATTACTGTCGTATAAAAATATACACTAATTCTGAAGAAAAAAATAATTTATAACTTGATAGTATGTGTAGATTCGTATAGTAAATACTCTGCAGTTGCTAACAGTGGCTAGTTTATAGTAGTAAAAAATTTTGCAATTGCTTAAAATGGGCTTTTATTGAGTATTAAGAAAGACTTATTTCGAAATTGTTGTTGTGATTACTTGATTTATATCAATTTTATATGCATCTTATAAGATAATTAATTATACAGTCATAAAATTAGAGGAATTAAATTTAATAGTCTCTTTCGATATAGGTCTGATCCTCGGTATATGAGTTTGAATCATTAGATTTTATATATAAAGAGACGCATGGATTATACAATTTAGTCACATTCCACAAGAGATAATATTCTATAATCTAGCATTACAGAATATCATCCCTTATCATACGAAACTTTAAGATTGTCAAATACAAACATTAATTCTAATATAGACGTATGACAGGAATGTTCTGTGTGTTTGGTTTAGCTTCGGTTTTGGTTCAGAGCACTGCTTCAAGCTTCAATTTTATCATCATTCCAGTAGTTTATTGGCTGTAACTCTTCTTTAAATTAAAATAAAAACAGCACTATCCATACAAATTACACAACAGTACATACATAATAAAGAATTAAATAAATAAGTTCCCCCTGCCTGAGATAAAGACATAACTTTACTTTCCCAAAATAGTTAACCACTTTGGACCCCTTTGTGCTCTTATCTGAGTGGTAAGGAGTTCACCAATACTGGCTTCTCTTGGTTATAAAAAAAAACATTCTAAATCAGGGGTGGACAACTTTTTATAGTTCATGTGTCAATTTTTTCATTTTTTACTAAAGATGCGCCATACAAACTTATATTCCATTTTTTGTCTTTTTCAAATATGGAAATATAGATATATTTAACAGTTAGAGTTAAATGTATAGATTAGATATCTCCAATAGTACACCCCTTCTTGAACACACCTTTAACTTAAGCATATTATGGCTAAATAAGGTAACGTAAGCTATAATGAATAGAAAATTAAAGAAAGATTGAAAAAAAATTAAAAACCTTTTAATATGAAATCTGAAGTTCGATAGTTTAACGAAATAATATACATCATAGTACTCGATATTCGCCATTAATTTAGTAACAGCAGTGTCATTGGGTCACATACAATAATCACGTGGCCATTACAATCCAATGAGACTGCTCAGTTGCCAAAGACACGATCATAGTAATCCAATGATATCAGCCAGTGAACAAGTCACGTGGTCACTGTAACCCAATGAGGTGACCCAAATAGCATTAACCTTCCATTTTGGATTTTATATCTAGTAATTTACGTCAATTATAATATATAAAATCAATTTATCGTAATCAATACCTGTCTTTAAACTTTACTGCGTAAATCCCCTAACAAACAAAAGTCGTTTCATAAAAATCCATTCAGCCGTTCTTGCATTATAAGTGAACACGCGTGCGCAGGCATTTCAGATTTATAATATATATAAACTGCATAAGAATTTTTTTTAAATTTTTCTCTGAGGTTCAGTACACCACTTCTGATCATGCAAGTACCATAGGTTGGCCACTCGTTCTAAATAATATATTATTTAATTCTATTAATTTTCAGAAATTTTTACTTTCTAAAATTCTAAATGATTGTAGTACAAGCGTATATATAGTTCTATCAGTCGTTAAATTATTTTTATGAACTCAGAATTATAAAATAATATATAAACTGGATTTATTTAAATTGTACGAGTTTTGAAGATTTTAGTTAATTTTTGTAAAACTATCCATCCATATTTTCTGACATGCATTTTGCCATTATCATAGAATAAACATATATAGATATAGAACATAGAACAGAATAAACATATAAAAATTAGAAATATTATTATTATTAAAACTAACAACTTATTATTTAAAAATAATAAAGCGAACAGTTACATCCTTATTATACTAACGAGTAAGTTAAAGCGTCATTATTACTGATTACAGCACTAAAGTACTACAAATTTGTTCTTAATTTTTATTTCTTGAATCATATTATTATGATATATCATTGCTTCCAAAGATGATGAGATGGTGATTATTATTCCGTAAACTTTTTATATTATTGGAGTTATTTTAAATGTAAAACAACTCAAAATATGGCAAAGAAAATTAAATAAGAATAATAGTGGATTAAGTAATTTAAGGCCCAAGGAGAAACATATATTAGAGATCCATAACGTTTTAACTGTTAAATAATTTTAAATGTAATCTTATATCCTTAAATACATTCAACATATGCAATCATAATCACTATCACTAATCGAATTCGCGCTATTCGAAGTCGCGCTAATCGAGGCCTATCTGTATTAAAATTGTAGTTTATTCCAAATATACAATAATATAGTGTTTTCCAAACTGTGGGGCATGCCCCACTAGGGGGTGCATAAGAATTAACAAAAACATCATTTTTGAGACAAACAAGCAAAAAATGAATTCAAATTGGTGTTGAAAAAAAAATCAGCAAAAGGATTATAAATACAGTACATATATTCATGTATCCAAAAACTTTCTGCTATAGCTATTTTAAAGACAAAACATTGATTTCGTTTAGTGAAAAAGAATTGCAAGTAGCTATATCATCCGATTTCAGAGAATTTTGTACTGAAAAACAAGCCCACCCATTGTGTTAAATATTATGTTGTATTAAACATGTATTCTATATTTTGTTTTTTCGTAAGATTTGTTTTAATTGTATTAAAAATTATTACACCAAAATAAATATATATTTTTTATGTATACAAACTTCATTTATACAAAATATGGGTATATGTTTTGTAGTATTAAATTGTAAGTAGAAAATATTTATAAAATTAGACTGCTATGAAAATGAGGGGCATACCAATTTTTTTATGAAAAAAGGGGGTACAGACACAAAGTTTGGAAATGACTGCAATTAGCTATTTGTTAATTTTGATTAGTAATTATATTTCCTTATTATAAAGATGCAAAAGGTTACAATAAATTTACCAATATAAATTTTAGTTTGATTAAAAAGGTTTGTCATTTGATTATATTTGGTGATAGGATTATGTTTATAAAATTTGAGTAACATTAAGAAAGAGTTGTCATTATTTTTATAATTTTTAATGAAAAGGCATTAGAATAATACCTATTGTTAATAATCTGTTCCAACACAATAAATTGTTTCATTTAAAAGTATATGCTAATACTTTTATTTCTTAGGCTGTTTCTGGAATAAAAGATGTTAAAATTAATGAAAATGGCAAACGTATTTCCATAAATTATGATAAAGGAACAACAACTTTGGCTTTTAAATACAAAGGTGGAGTAGTTATTGCTGTTGATTCCAGATCAACCAGTGGTAATTATATAGGTAAGTAAATTTACTAATACTGTATATTGATATTGCAGAATGTATATCATAACACAAACCAAATTATAACGATATTATCTTTAAAGAGTTGAGGGTATATTCACAGGACTTGAAAAATGAAGGATGAAGTTAAAGAATATAGAAAAGCATGAGAAAAGAGGAAAAGATTGTTAGAAAATGCATGACAGGCCTCTTCTGACACAGAATACATCCTTTAGTCATTTCTTATACGAATGAGACAATGGATGAATTCTGCTCTCACCATGTGAATTAAGGATATTAACCAAATAGAGCCTTTCATTGCCAAATTAAATTTTTTTTTAAATCAAGAATTTAAAATATAATTAAATCATAGATGGTGCCATTTTAAATTATTAATTTGCTTATTAATTCAGAAATGCCACTAATCTTAATCTAAATTACTTTTAATCATTAAAATTCTATTAAAATCAGTACCTAACATTGCCAAATTAAACTATTATATGCTGCTATGCCATTTTAATTATGACAAGTTCTCAGTTTATTGTAGAGTTATTTAAAACATTGCAATAATGACTGACATAAAAATTTTGTTCATTTTATTAAGTTTTATTTCATATAACTTATTTAGTTATATAAAAAGTTTTCATTAATTTCCATATATTGATTTCTGATGAATTTAATGCACTAGTGCCTGGCCAGATTAAGCATAGTCAAATTTAAATCATCCTAATGGACCAACATTTTACGATGTTTTTCAATCTATTCATTGTTTTATATAAACTAGTTTATACTTAAATTGAAAAAAACCACTTGCTTAAATATATGATATAAGAGTTCAAACAGCACTAAGAGCAAGTACAAAATCGTTTTAATACAGTAAAACGTTTTCGGACCCTTTACCGGTCCGTCGTCAGTAGATGTTTCATAGAGATAACTTTCTAACATAACAATAACATATTTCAAAAAATAGAACATATTTAAAAAGTTCAGTTACATAGCATTCTACTACAATTCAAAAATTGAGTTATATAACATTCTTTTATAATTCTAAAATATTCAAACAATCTTAAAACAATCGAAACTATAAAAAAATTTAAAATATAAAAGCATACATTAAAATTAACATAAATATTAAGAACGTGGAACAAATAAGGTTTATAAATAACGTCTAGGGCAGTGGTTCTAAACCACTGTGCTGCGGCACACTAGTGTGCCACCAAATCTTTGACGGTGTGCCGCAAAAAATTAAGAATTAATTGTACGTAATTGTATGAATCATATATATGTATAGTGAAACGCGGTTGGCTGGATATCCCTTTTGAGTCCAACACTATACCAATTCCTATAAATAGGATATCAATAGAAAAATTAATCCTCACAGCCAAAATTTTTGTCGTTATTCATAATTTAAAAATTAAGGAATAATAATTAAATTAAAATTATAGAATTATATTTCTCTAAAAAAATCAAAATCCGAAGGTGGCGTTATAACTTAATAATGGCCGCCATTTAATGATTCCGTGTAAGAGTATGTCTGTAATCTGAATGTAAGTAATAAGAATAAATACGAGTATTTCTGTAATCTGAATGTAATAAATAAGAATAAATACAATAATGTGTTAATTAAAATTCGTTGTTAAATCTAAATTATTATTTAAAATATTTAGGTGTGGTTTAAAATATTTAGGTGCCGCCAAATTTTAAAATATTAAAAAGTGTTCCTCAACAGATTTAGGTGTACCGCCAAATTTTAAAATATTAAAAAGTGTTCCTCAACAGAAGAAAGGTTGAGAACCACTGGTCTAGGGTGTAATAGCAGAGAGTTGGAACTTCCTCTGTCAATAAGATAATAGTCCGTATATTAGCAGAGGAAATCAAGAAATATGTATATCACAGTTATTCCATCAAGACAGGCTGGGCGCTTAAGTTTGTGGTTTACAAAGTATTAAGTGCACACCATCTCCATGACACAGGCAGTTCTACAGGGCTAGTGTCATTGATAGTTGTACATGTGTGGGCCATTTTTTCTAGCTAGATAACCTCTAGAGTTGCGAGTCCTCTACCATCATAAACAGGCTTTATTATGTTAGCTTTCCCCCAATCAATCATTCTATCTTCTTCATATGCTTTAACTGCCAATGTGGTAGACATTCTTCCTGCAAGAATATCGGCTTTGTGTTCATTAAGCCTCGTACGTAGGTTCCTACTTGTGCTGCCGATATAATATTGTGTGTGTCCATTATCAGGGCACTGTACTGGAATCTAGTATATACTGGCCTTCCTATCACTGGGGATGCAGTCTTTTTCCCGTTCCTAAGAGTGTCAAAGATCGTGTTGCCTCTCTTCCAAGCTATTCGGTATTTACCATTTTTATTGCTCAGTTAAAGATTTTATATAGAATAGGGTCATATTCGACAAGAGCAAAGGGCCGGGTATCTGTGTTGGACTGTACAAGGGGGGTCCATTTGTGCTTGTTCAGCATAGAATCAGAAACCCGTAAAGTACTGCAAGGTGTCTTAAATTGGAGAGAGTACCAGGGGAAAAATTAAGAAGAGACAAAAAACAGCAGAAAAAGATAGAACCAGTTCCATGAGGATAATAAGATTGGTCTCTGATTCATCAGAAAATGTTCACCTCTTCCAGGTATGTTGGCAATTGAGAAAAGAGATTCCAATCTGTTTGACCTTGCCAGAAAGTCTGTTCCATGTTTGTTAAAGATCATTTCTTTGATTTTTTTTCAACTAATTGGGAACCAAATAAATACGATTTTGAATAGAAATAGATGTAGTAATTTTTCCACATGTATTCTCCTTCTAGCTTGGATTTCATGCCCAAATTGGCCTTCGACATTTGCAGATCCACACAATATTAACATTTGTGAATATCTGCATATTTTTAATAATAAGAAGAAATAGATATTTGTTAAGAATAAATGACAGATTTTATTTTTACCAAAGATGCACTACTACTGCAAAGAGAATGCACTGTGACCACTTTATATATATTTTCAATCCTATTTATATAGTATTTGATATTTAAATCAAATGAAAACATTAATTTATAAACAATAATATTTATCCAATATTTTTAATAATTGAATTAGTAAGAAAATGATCTTTGTTAAGAATGATTAGATTAGGAGATTGATTCAGCAAAGATACTGCAACAGTAATGAAAAATCTTATTATTTTGCAAAAATTTTCCAATTTTTTATTGCTCCATCTATAATAAATTTTTTCTTTTATAAAAATATTTATTTATTATTTTATATATTTTTATTTATAATTTTTTTATTTATTTTTATAATTTTTATTTTTTTATATTTTTAAAAAAATATTAAAAAAAATTATAAAAAATTTTTTCTTTTATAAAATTTTTCAATTTATACATGAGTATATATTATAAGTCAAAAATAAGCAATATATGTAAATCTTGCTTTACCACACTTCTCAATTATATTTCATGTTTTTATTTTATATATCAAAATAAAAATTATCTGCAAAATAATACTTAGAATAGGTATATAAAATATAAATTAACAATTAGATAGTCCAGGCCCACAGCCATCCTGTAAAGCAAAGTAAGATATCTGGAATTGAACCTGGATCCTCCAAAATGATACAGGAATGCTTTAAAATGTAGTATTCCAGCTGAGTTTTTTAAGACTGTCACTATTGTGCACTTAATGCGCAATAGTGATAGTGCATATATGAATAAAAATATTATGCAAAAATCTCGGATTCCGTGAAAAGCAGAATCTTGCCCAATATCTGTTGAATTTCAGGCCGCCATATTGAATCAATCAATTTGAAATGATAAAAAATATTATCAGATTCATAATTTGTAGCCTAAAAACCGCCATATACTAATTTTTGTCAAAATAGGAGTAACATTAATTATTAATTAAAAATCCATCAAATTGGGGAGCTGCCCTTTTGAATATAAATTTTTTCAATCAATATTTGAAGAGATTCTTTTCTCAACAAAAAACACTCATATCGTTGATAAATAGCGATTTTAAGCCTTAAAATTAACATTTAGAGATTCAGTTTTCCTTTTTTGGTATGAAATTCCGGGTTACCATATTTTTCTGAACCTGTTCAATGGTTCATCTATAACAGGGCTGTCCAAAAGGCGGTACGCCAAGCCATTTTGTGCAGCCCGCGAGGCTTTCACGATTTGTAATATAATATTACTTTTTTATGTTTTTCCACTTTTATTTATTACTATAATATTACTTTTTAATATTTTTCACTTTTATTTATTACTTTTTTTGTAATAAAAAGAATCCTAAAATTGAATTATATTAACTCAATTAATTAATCAATAAAAAGAATCCTAAAATGACCCGCGAGGCTTTCACAATTTGTGATATAATATTATTTTTTAATGTTTCTTTCCACTTTTATTATATAATATTACTTTTTAATATTTTTCACTTTTATTTATTACTTTTTTTGTAATAAAAAGAATCCTAAAATTGAATTATATTAACTCAATTAATTAATCAATAAAAAGAATCCTAAAATTGAATTATATTAACTCAATTAATTAATTATTCTTAATTATTAGAAATTATTTAATGATTAACAAGCTATCAACGACATCGCATTTTTATAAGACTCAATCCCGTCAATTTTAGTTTTTTTTTTTTTTCTTTTGTTAACAGATGACGCCACTTTCCATTCAGGGTAAATATTTTTTGGTTTCATTCATCATTTCAGTGATTGTGTGACCGTTGTTGTGAGATTGTGTTTTAATTTAATTTTATTTTACGTTTTAATTTAATTTTTATTTTACCGTGAATTCGTTGCATTTGTGAAATGAGTGAGAAAAAACGTAAAATGATAATCGAGTATATTAGTAACGGTGGGGAAAATGACTTTTTCATAACAAATCACATGGGTAAACTGCTTTGTTTAATCAACATTTTCCTAATTTTTGTGATTTTAGTCGGAAAGTAATATACAGTAAACATTTGATAGTACTTATTTGTGTGAAAGTGCATTTTCTAACATGATAGTAGAGAATCGATTCAGAACCTGCCTTGGAGATTCTTCTTTTACATATTCTGCGGATAACTATAACATGAATGGATGTAAATATCCAGCCGTTGTAAATGCTGTTGCCCGCCATCATTTATCACCTTAAATAGGTACATACATTCTATTATATTTTATAACTTTTTGTTAACATGTTTATTGGATACAATCTGGTAAATGTAATTTTGTAATAAGGTTTGTTAATCTGGAAATAAAATTGTTTTCCAAAAAAAGGGTTATATTTATGCATTCCGTTTGTTGAGACAATAGCGTATCAAGTACCAAAGCCCCTATTTTGCATTAAATAAAATTGTTTTCCAAAAAAAGGGTTATATTTATGCATTCCGTTTGTTGAGACAATAACGTATCAAGTACCAAAGCTCCTATTTTGCAACTGCGGCCCTCCACATCTCTAGTAAACAAGGCTATAGCCATCGGGTTCATTATAATTGGACAGCCCTGATGTACAATAATCTTAAATTTCAGCTTTTTAGATTATATGGAAATATTGAAATTCGTACGGACGACGAGCATACATAATTGGTTTAAAGCGCTTTATTCAGTGTTCATTTTGATTACTTATTAGAGAAAAAATTGTGTTTGGTGATGTCACATCGAGATTTAAGAAATCAGGTAAGCCATAAATGACCCATGCATTGCTAACATATTGAACCATCTATTGGAAATAATATAAACTAATATTGTAATAAAAATGAAATTCTATCCTGCAGGATTATTCGATCTTATAGGATTAAATGTTAGATTAGTTATATTAAGCCGCAATAATCTCGTGGGATATTCTGTATCTGGTGGCGGCCACTTATAGAACCCATCACAGGCTGACGTAGGATTAAAGAATCGAGGTGTATTTTAATGGCCGAACATCACTACTGAATTTCATGAAAATCTGTTAAAGGCCAGTTCACACTAGCTGCTGCAGTAAAAAACGCAGATAGTGTTCCGTTTCGCAAGCGAAATTCGCCATATGATTCCCTTAAATATCACCATTTGAAATTTTAGTTTCTCCCAAGAGTCTTTTCGAATCAGCTGCTATTGCTGGCCATCTGTTTTCTTTTAATGTAATATCTTTATAGTTTCCATGGCATTTATCGTACAGAACAGGATATTTTCTAACACTTTCGATAAATTATCCAAACGAATAGCCATCTATATGTTTCTACGTCATAAAATAGGGATTTTTTTGCATTTTTATACCCCTTTCCAATCAGAGATATTACTAAGGGGCGGGCCAGTTCAAACCTCGGGCTGCACCCACACCCGAGGAGGTAGACCGAATGATGAAAGACGGGGATCGCCGGGCCGGGCCCAGCACCCCGAAAATCTTTTCAGGAGATGCCACACCTGGAACGCGAACCTGGATCCTCCCGCGTGACCCTCCAACGCGTTAACAAAACTGGCCCTCGGGCCGCCTCATAAACATTGGTCAGATTATAGGCGACGGTTTTCCGTTGCAGAGAAGTTGAAATGAATTCAATTTGGTGCGGTGCAGTTTTTGCCGCGCGGTTATGACGTCAAAAACGCACTGTTTTCATCGTCAGCAGAATTTCCGTTGCAGTTCCGCACTAGTGAGAACCGAGTTTACTGATTCTAAAGTTATTAGTGAAGGGCACACAGAGATACAAACATTGGCTCAGTCTTAATTCGTTAGGAATATCGGCCAAAAAAAGATTGTTCTCTAAAGTTTATGATGTGACTAAACAGAGGAAATTATTTTTAAGTCTGTAATATAAACTAAAATTGTAATAATAACGAAATTCTATCCTGCAGGATTACTCAGTTCGCTGAACAGATCATGACAACAACAACATTAAAATATGAGTCAGCCATGGCCATGACTTACTTTAAAAAGTTTAATAAAGAAATTAAAGTAAAATTTTACATAAAAACTAAAAGTTGGAAATCTGAAGTACTTTAAAAGTACTTTTAAATTGCTTTAAATTTTTGACATTATTTATTTTTTATTCTGTTTCCTTTTGCATTATTTATTTCTTTAATAGAAAAAAATCATATTTTCCTTATGAGAATTTTTATACAAACAAATAAATAAATATCTGTGAATTGATCACATGACTATAATAAGCTAGAATTCCATCCGAGAGATCGCAGTTTATTCTAGATTTCAAATTTTACAAGAGGGATTCGAGCTCAATAGGTTGAGCTCGAATCCCTCAACCTATTCTTCAAATTTCAATGGATTCTGTCAGATGTACTTGTGAAACCATGGTAGATTCAAAATGGCCGCCGTAATATGGCGGATTATTTGAATTAACCAATCATCAACCAATTATAAATTATGGAAAAATAAGTTATAACATACAATATTGAGAGAAGTGGATTTTAAATTGGTTTCTGATGCACTTCTAAGTAGATAATTTAAATTGTTTTAAAGCTCTACAAATAATTTTATTGTTAGCCGGATTGTCGGCGTGGAAACGCTTCGGCTTTCCATTCTGGAGGACCCGGGTTCGAGTCTCGGGTCCCACCCCTTGGAAATATTTATCATGAGATCCTAGGTCGGCTCGTCGATCCCCGTCCCTGGTCCCACCCCTTGAAAATATTTATCATGAGATCCTAGGTCGGCTCGTCGATCCCCGTCCTCCACAATCTGGCTGACCCATCCGCAAGGGCTTGTTTCGCCTCGCCACTTAATACTCTTACTGAGTGGAAAGTGGCGTCATCTGTTGACAAAAACAAATATTCCACCTCTTGGAAATTTTTTCATCGAGTGCAGACCCGGTCCATTTTTTTTGTTAACAGATGACGCACACTCTATTATGGAAGAATTCTATGTGGAGGGCGAAACAAGCCGTTCCACAGGCTGCACACCCCTGCGAAGGGGTCAGCCGGATTGCGGAGGACGGGGATCGACGAGCCGACCTAGGATCTCATGATAAATATTTTCAAGGGGTGGGACCAGAGACTCGAACCCGGGTCCTCCAGTCAGTGGTGTAACTGTCGGTCAGCAGACCCCGCGACGAGGGAGGCCCCAACTCACCCTGAATAAAAAACCTCTAAAATCCAAACAACCAATCCCAAATAACCTCGATTTTAACGCAGAACAATTAAACCTATTTAATGCTGGGCATCGGCGTTCGTTAGCTAGAACTCTAAAACTTAGTTAGCGCTAATTTACAATTTGTGTAAAGTTTTCATGCTGTAGCGATTTCGTAGCAGCATGTAAACTTAAATATCTTCTGATGTATTTAATTGTTGCTTAATTTGTCCAAATAAAATTACTTTTATTTAAATCAATGTAACTCTGTTTAAAAGTTTTACAATTTGTATATATAATTGTAGTGACGCTGACGTCACCCTCTAGATACACGATATCGGAGATGCACGTTGAGGGGATAAGCGTGAACTTTGACCTGAGAGAGAACATGCAGCGACAGTTCCCAGGACAGTAAAAATTTAGTCGTTCACTGGACCGAAACACGACCAGACTCAACAGAGAAAACTCCTTCAAATATATACGTACGTCTAACAGTAAATAGGAATCAACGAATCATATTCCTATACTGGTGAACCGAACGTGATTCGTGAATCACAGAATACAACCTGTATTTTTTATTATAACCGGTGCGAAACCTGTTAACCGTCTAGTTCTACCAGCATGGCAGAGGAAGCTACTAGTTCAGAGACGGCAGCCACCACCCCAACAGAGCCAACGATCTCCCATTCGCCATCAAACTACCACCCTTCTGGCGTCAACTCCCGGAACTTTGGTTCCAGCAGGTGGAAGCAAACTTTTCGCTATCAGGTACAGATAGGCCTCGATTATCGCGAATTCGATTAGTGCGACTTAAAAAATTGATACCGTTATTCGGTTAGTGCGAGAAAAGATTCGATTAGTGCGAGTTGTAAACACAGATCAGTCTTACTAACAAAGCTCCTTTTATGATGT